>OY855904.1:37558916-37593916 GCA_963693305.1 Meandrina meandrites | reverse complement strand
TGTTATAGTTATCACGTGATCATGATTTCGCAATAAGGTTTATTTACTCTTTATGGTTTTATTTTCTCTTGTATGCCGCTTAGCTCTTGTCAGCATAATCACCTTTAAAGCACAAAGCATGAAAAAGTTCAATTTTGGCTTTACAGTTACTTCTTGCCCAGTAATTCCAATTTCACACAATGGAACTATCACGTGCTCAGCTGAAAACTTAGTTGGAAGTCACTGTAACATGACTTGCGCACCAGGGTACCGTCTCATTGGTTCTTATACAAGAACGTGCCTGGAGTCAGGAGTGTGGTCCGGAAGGTTGACATATTGTGCCAAAAGTAAGTTCTGATTGATACTCAGTCCAACCGCGTTACATATTTACACTCACGTGACACTAATTAAGTTCAATCATATATGGATTTGCCTCCTTAAGGTAAAATGACCTGTATTGTCGTCTCGGAATACCGATGTTAATTTTACACGTAAATGGCGTTATGTGCACTACTACATGAAAAGGATTACGAAAATAATTGTGAGCTGTTATGGTCTTACAGAAACAATGAAAAAGAGTCAGTGACAAACCATTTAACGTGTATGCCGTGTATTAACGTGTATAACGGACTTACCGTGTATGCCAATTCTTGATGCTACAAATCACAATACTGAAGTTTGATTCAGTCTTAGCTCAATAATTATTATCCAACCATTACGTACTATAAGCAATTTGAAAACTCACCACATTGTTTTAAATTTCAGTTGAGCTTCGCCTAGCTGGAGGCAATTCTTCTACGCAAGGAAGAGTAGAAATCGCAGTGAATGGAATGTGGGGAACAATATGTGACGATCGCTGGAATTTAAACAGTGCCACAGTCATCTGCCATATGCTGGGTCTTCCCCATGCATCCGCGGCCCCTGGAAACTCGGGCTTTGGTCGGGGCAATGGGACGATTTGGTTGGACGAAGTAAAATGTATTGGAAATGAGAAATCGATTCTCGATTGTGATCATCTAGGGCTTGGCGCTTCGAGTCAGTGTCAGCATGATGAAGACGCTGGGGTGATTTGCGGAAACATTACATGTAAGGATATCATGATAGTATGTGTAGAATTTTAGGTGTGAGTGTTATTTGTTACATTCTTCTGAAAACAAACATCAAAACACAATTTATAACAATTGAAAGCACTACGGCACGTCAAACAGGTTTTTCACCTCAAGCAACTCTCGATGAAGAATTTTCTAATGAGGCAATTATGTTTCAGCTTTTGAAGTTCGATTAAGAGATGGCAGCTCATCGAGTGAAGGCAGAGTGGAAGTGTCTGTAAACGGAGTCTGGGGAACCGTATGCGATGATTACTGGAGCATTGAAGATGCAAACGTCGTCTGTAATATGCTTGGTCTTCCCCAGGCTACCACCGCCACTAAGGGTGAATCGTTTGGGAGTGGCCCAGGACCTATATGGTTGGATAACGTGAAATGTGTTGGAAACGAAAGCTCACTGTTGTTTTGTAAAAGAGCAGATCTCGGAGTGAAGGATTGTGCCCACCTGGAGGACTCTGGTGTTGTTTGTGGTCCGCCGTCAGGTACACCTCTAACAGTTGTTAAGATGAGATTGAATACATAAGGACAAACATTGTCTTAGCACTTGGATGAGTTCGTTCGTTTGTACAGATTTTCAACCAACAGAGATAATTGCCTAGTTACAAAATATGTCGTCAGCATTTAGTGAGTTGAACCTTCGCAGTTAAAACTGCTTTTCTTGAGGCATCTTCAAAGGAAATTATTGAATAATTATTTAAAAAAAATATTGTTACCGTCCATTAATGTTCATTTTGACAGTGTGCTTCACCTTTTTGTTTGTTTTCTTCTCTTTCAGTCAAGGCAAAAAATGTCGCTCTTCACATGCCGGTTAACCAATCTGATCGAGCAGTACAAGCTAATACATTGCTTGCGGTAGATGGACTCTTCAACACTTGTACAACTTTCCATTTGGTAATATGTTATATATTTATGTATCAAATGGAAAACCGAAAACGATCTGAGTGCTAGTTCAGTCCAGCTGTTAGAATAGAAGACATCTAACACATTGGCAATGTAACTTTTATTCTTCCACAAGAAAACCTGGCGGTCTACCTGAAACAATAACAGCGCAAATGGCTTTCATGATAAACTCATTTACAGTCATAATGGAACAAAGATTCAAAAGGCTTTTTTTAAGAAAATGCAACTGCATTGTTTCCAGTTTAAGGTCATTCCCCAGTATTGCATTGCACATCCCTACTGCACATAATTTTACGCGTGATAAGCGCGCAGAGGTAAATCGTCATTTTCTGGAAAACGAGCACGGTGACCTATCATTTTTTTCAGTTGTTTTGAATTGAACAATAATTTTCTTTCTGTAAAATAAATATGGACCAATTCTTAGTGTAAAATGAGGAACAATGGTCGGAAACGTGAATTTAGCCAGCAATCGTGACTATAATCCCGGAAGTATTATAACGAATTATTGTGCATAAACGAGCTGCTGTTGCTCCTAAACGAGCATTGGGACCCCTCATTTTTGTTTCAAAATTTAAGTGCCTAGAAGATAAACAATCAATAGGCATAGTTTGGCAAATAAGTCTCAGTGCAGGTTCTTCTTCAGTGGAATGACCTAAATTTAATTGTCTAATTTTGTTTCATCACATAGTATAGTCATTGCTCAAATGCGAAAATTTTGTCCAATCTTCGTTTGTCTAATTTTCAACTTTATAGAGCCTAACTCCTGACAGGTGTGTTCAGCCAAATCATATGCCAACATCCATTTAAATCTCATAACATTTGGATAAGACTCAATATTTATATGAACTTTTTTCATCTTTTTTTCTCCTGTAGTCAACAAATCCGTGGTTTCAAGTGGATTTGACGAAAGATTACTACATCCACACCGTACACGTGTTTCTCAGGATTGATTGTTGTCACAAAGTTAAGATGGACATCAAGATAGAAAGCACGAGAAATCTTCCTGCAGAGAATCATTCGTGCATTGAACCCAATCCCTTTCCAGGAAAACATTTCCATGTGTTCCGCTGCAGTCCTCCAGCCACTGGTCGATACGTGACAGTGCGCGTGACAGCAGAAGATATGAAGCTGGTTTTGTGTGAAGTAGCTGTTCATGCATTTGGTAAGTTATTCCGTTTTTACGGCACGTCATCCTCATTACAAACAACTTGAAATAATAATCAAAAGCACTTCAACATTCTTTATTGTCTTTAAGAAACTTTGGTCGAGTCTTATGGAATTCTTAGAGAAGTATGGTTTAAGGAAATCAGTACTCAAGATGATCCTATCCTGAAGTATCATCCAGCTTTTCGTGAAGCGGCACACACTCTATCCGTACTAGACGTTTTTGACATCGCTCCGGATTTTTCCACTACATATGGGCAGCGGTTGTCTACATTTTTCCAGGTATGGTAGACGGAATGTACGGGGTGAAAAAAGACAGACGGCGCCACATGCCATCTAGTGCTACTTTTATTACATCACCAAGGGACGAGACGCCAGTCTCTAATTTTCGGTAGCATAAGTGAGTCATGAGAACGAGAAAGCGCAAGGAAGTGTTTCCATAATTCTATGAAAACAATGAAAGAAAAATATTTTATATTACTTTTGCAAAACTGACCATCAAAGTAGTTTTTGTAGAGAGTTTTGTGGCATCGTGGTGGCTTTCAACCAATCATAATTTATGCAGTACGCGCTTTATGTTATTCATTTACAATCTGGGGCATTCGTTTATTCCTTTCAGTTTTGTTTGGCTTATTCTATTAATTTGATTTTACAGCCCGCTGTCAGTGGATTATACACATTCTACATGACATGTGAAGACGAATGCGAACTGTGGCTAAAAGAAGCAGACGAACCGACACTGAACGATGAACGTGCAGCGGATAATGAAGGAAAACTTGTTGTCAAGTTACCAACACGAACAGAACGTCTAATGTGGAACGAGTAAGACAACATTCGCTCTCTTTTAACAAATATTTTTATTCTTATACTCACATGTTTATACAGTAGTACACTGCCTGGTTACCTTCATAAGCTGAAATGAAAATGAGCAAAACGCATACAAAAAAAAAAAAGAAAAAAAAGAAATGTTTCAATGAACCGAAGTCTGGTATGCTGTGGTATGCCTAAATTAAACTTCGCTTTTCTCAATTTCTCTCAATAATTTCAGAATTGTATAAACATTTTTAGTTCTGAATCATCTTTATTTCCCATTTTTTTGTTGTTAAAGGACAACAGCACAAAAGTCGAAGGACATCTACCTTAAAAGCTGTATACTTTATTTGCTGGAAGGTTTCTCAAGAGAAGCGTATCGGCGAGGCCACTTGTCGGTGGGTTGGAGACTTCCTGATAAGCTGACTCGGTCTTTTGAAAGGCCTCTTGTTGGTAACCGCACAACATGGATCCTTCCAGGTTTGTAATCAAGTGAAATAACTGTTTACCCGTTTTATAAAAGCAATGCCTTAAAGTTAATCTAAATTCTTCACTACTCAGAAAGACCGGTTTCCAGTCAGTTATTCTTTTGACTCTTTTAAACATGAGTTATTCTTGCTTCTCTCATTTCTCAACATTTTAAAGAAAGCTTAATGAGACAACTGAATACCTCAGTTGTCATAATTACTGTTGTCTAAACCAACAGATACCCTTGTACCATTTTATTGAAAAGCAACGCTTGCAATGCCCTAGCACCCTATGAACGTGGTCACCTGACACGAATAAATGCAAAGTACTGCAAGACATGTAGAACTGATCAATTTTCAGCTAACGGTTACAGTTAGAATAAGTTTGTAGGGCATTAGTTCATGACAGGATATAATCAGTTTTTTTCTGTTTCTATTCAAAGGATGTTTGTTTCTTTTTTTATTTTTAAAAAAGGTGAACGAAAATTAACCTTCAAAGTAAAGCAGAAAATTAAAGACATATCAGTTACCTTTGGATCGACTTTACACATTTCTGGTTGGTACATGAGTTTGATTGAGATGACTTAAGCCTGGTTCTCATATGCCGCCGACCTACCTGCGACATAGCCGCCGGTACTGCCTGGGATATTGTTCCGCATATGAGAACATACGCCGCCTGCAACAAACTGATCATCGCAGGTCTTTACCGCCGGCATGCCTGTTTCGCAGTCACTTTTGTGGTTTTCCTGAGCGCCGACGATAAAGATATTTTATGAGAACATTATCCCAGGCATTTACCGGCGGCTATGTCGCAGGTAGGTCGGCAGCATTTAAGAACCAGGCTTAAGACATACATTGTAAAATATTTTATAAGTAAAATTGCTGTTTTATATATCCGACAAAAAAAAATTACCATCGTACAACAGTATACAGAAAACTGGCTCACAATAGTTTAGACCTGTCCCGTCTTTGGTCAGTTCTATTACAGCTTGCCCGATTGCACGGCTGTAAGCCAGTATGGTTTTTATCAGTTACGGCAGAGTTCGATGCAAATTTAACGTCAAAATGGCAACCTGAAGAAAAAATACCCTATTTTGGACCATTTTAGGCTAATATTTTAAAAACAACTTGATGAAAGTTTATATTTTTTGTATATTTCTGTCTAATCGACAAAATAAATATTAAATAAAACATATGTCGGTATGAAAGCGACTTCATCTTATTTTTTGGTAAAACCTATTAATATCTGAACTGGAGCTTTTCTGAATTGTTAGCAGAGCTTCCGCACCCCAGAGGAAATTTGGTGAGCTGAGAAATTTTGGTTTTGAAGTGTTGCTCGTCTTTACATAAGTCCGTACGCCACTTGTACTGCGCGCGGACGAGTTGAGCTTCATACCTTAAAGAAATTAGAAAAGCGACTAGAGTAGAGTAAAGACCAGTAAGGAAATATACAAAAGAAATAAAAGAAGAAATAACAATTCACTACCATTACTTTCTTGTTTGCAATACGCGATAATTAAGTTATTGTCGTAACATGCTCAAGAAATATACAACTGTGGAGCTCCGCTTTTAGGCTTTGCTAAATCTACATATAATTTTTTCTTTATTAAAGCAATTTACAAGTTGTGCTGTGTTGGTATGTGGTGTCCAGAGTGCTCCATGCAACTCAAGATTCGCGTTCTTGGACAGGATTTCATTATAAACAACTATCTGGAGACGACTTGTGAGAAAAAACAATTCAACATAAATGTATCTGCAAAAGTACAACCAGGAGAGTATGCGACAGAGGTGAATTAATTAAGGTCCATTTGTTAATTGACAACATGCCCGACATGTTCGCGGAAGGATGTCTTTTAACAAAAATGTTTGTTTTTAACTTTTTACCAAGGTCCTTCACTCTTTTGTGAACGATTCGACTGTCAAAAGAAAACACCTGGGTTACATCGATGTTAACGGTAAAGGATAAGATTCAGTTAGTTCCAATTAAATATGTACAATACTTTAAATTCGTCCACATTTAATTTCACTTTATTTATTTAGTGACACGATCACCCTCAATTTTAATCACTACTAGCTCAATAACAGCATAGCTTTTTTAAAATGGTTCCATATAACGACAATGAAAGTATAAATACTAAGCTTTATCGAACATAAAAATCAGATAATTTTAAAAATACATATATCGCTCCTGATATACACATTCTTTCTTTCTTTCTTTCTTTCTTTCTTTCTTTCTTTCTTTCTTTCTTTCTTTCTTTCTTTCTTTCTTTCTTTCTTTCTTTCTTTCCTTCTTTCTTTCTTTCTTTCTTTCTTTCTTTCTTTCTTTCTTTCTTTCTTTCTTTCTTTCTTTCTTTCTTTTTTTCTTTCTTTTACTAAGTTCACTAAGGTGAGGCCCTGTTAGGGGTTTTGGGGATAAGGGATAACAGGAAAAATAATTATGGGGATAAGGGATAACGGGAAAAATATTTAAGGGATAAGGGATAAGAAGATTAGTTTAAGGGATAATTGAAAACTCTACCCGAGATATTTTTGGGGATAACGCTGTTGATACTTTCAGGGATAAGGGATAACTGTGCTCCGAATTAAAGGGATAAGGGATAACTGGACCCCCCTAACAGGGCCTCTAAGGTAGCGTTGAGCATTGTACCCAGTAGTATCTTTTATTCTATTTTTAGCTTTTATTGCAAGATGTTACCTCACTAAAAAGTTTGCTGAGTGATCAAGTAAATCACATTTACCTCTAAAGTTAATAACATTTCTTTAAATTCAGGGTCTGTTGTTGAGGAGTGCAGTTTTGATAGTCCTTTAGGACTTTGTCCGGAATGGAATACAGATGTAGAACATGGCACTGAAGGGAAGTGGAAGTTTTCCAGTCGAAATGAACTGTCTGGTAACAAAGGTACTTATTCACGCCTTATTGCTGTATTGTCTACACCGTTGAACTGAAATAAAATTCGATAGTTACAATAACAACAACAAAAAACAAGCATTCCACTCAAACAGTGTTATATAATAGTCTACAAAATATAATCAAAAATTATGTTCAAGCATAACAGGCGTTTGATAATTAACAATTTAATACGCTTTTAATTGTTGAGGTCATCATCACCATCATTCCAATCTCGTGCCAAGGCACCAATATAGTGAGAGTTTGTTGAGTTGAGCTCGCTTTTCGCCCCATCACTGTTGAAGAAACTGACAAGAAGGCGGACTATAAAAGGACCTGGCTCCTCCTACCTTCCACCTCACTAATTGTATTTTACTTTTGTACGCGAAGCAAGGGGCTTGAAATGTTTTTGTTCCTCTACGAATTCAAGTTCTGTTTGGTTAAGGATACTTTGCAAAGTAAACCAGCGATTTATATGTTTCACTGTAGATTAACAAATGAGCCCTTCCTTTGGAAGCTCCCTTTTGCATCGCGCGTTCGTGTTTAATACGTTGGTACGACTTCTTTGCCTTAACCAATTAAAGCTTATGTTTCTTTATTCAATCACGTCTCAATATAATAAAATGTTTTTTGTTGACTTCCTTTCAGGCTACTTTGCTTATACAGGTGGCACTCCGTATGTCGCCAAACTAGAAACGCCCTGGATTTACGCTGGCGACTCTGTCCACTTATGTCTGACATTTCGCTATTCAATGCGAACTCAAACAAGTTCCAGTCTTAACGTTAGCTTGAAATCAGTTTCCGATGAAAGGGAAGTTCTTCTTTATAACCTGATTGGTAATCATGGAGACACGTGGTCTGTGGGTCAAGTGTCTTGGATGGAAAAGGAGGATTCGAAGGTAACAAACAATCTTAAAAAAGAAAAAAAATTGAAAATTTTGTCTGCAGCTAAACACTACATACAACGTTCTGCAATAAAAACACGATAAGCGTTCGCAGGCACAAATTTTTTTAAAAAATAGTACCCAGTGGGTACATGAGTCTAATGCGTCATGGATTGTTAGTGCGGTTGAAATATGTTGAAGTAGTTTCGGTATTTACGTCATAGAGCAAGAGGTGTAGTAGGGGTTTGGTAGTAAGAGTGGTTCAGAAGAAATTAGCCGTGCCTTCCGAAATATTGGAAATATATTTAGTTCCCAACTGTTCAATCAGCCTTGCTTTTCTTCGTTTACAAAATTCAAAGCTCGATCCATTCCTTCCATTTCAGTGCGCGGTCATTTTGGAAACGTTTTCGTGAAGTCTTCGGAAATCTTCGTAGTTTTTGCTATAGTTCGCGCTTTAAGGCTCAGAAAGCAAAATTTCGCCTCAAGTTTACTTAATAATGAATTCTTCTAGCGTTTGGTTGCTTTAAAATCGCTAAAGAAAGAATGTCGAAATTTTGGTTCATTTGACCTTTAAACGTTACGAAACAGGAGAGCAAAGGAAACATTGCGTGCAGAATGTAATTTAATTAAGAGAAATATTTTCACGTCTATTAAACACTGCAAGCAGTTGAATGAAAGAGTTTTGTTTCATGACTGAGAACAGCTTTCAAATAGTCAGTACATGGAAATAACAATCAGATCAGAATTCAATAACTATTAAAGCGAGTTTTCATTCTGTCTTAACTACTTTTTGGCAAGTTTCAATATTTATGCAAATTTCGCGCGAAATGTAATTTGATTACACTGTCTTGTTTTCAAAGCTCTAGATTGAATCTTGAATGGTGAAAAAAAAACTCTTTTTAATGAAAGTTGCATTCTGTGAATGAAATCCTGCTTCAGTTGAATTGAACAATCAATTGCTGACTACAATCTTATTTAATTTTTTTCAAAGTTATTTTTTGTTTATGAACACAAATGTCACTTCCGGATTTTTTTCATCAAAAGATGTCGATTTCACGTTGCGTTTCCCAGGGATTATAAAAAATTATGCAGCTGGAAGGAGAACATTTTCAGTGGCTTTAAACTTGAAAACGAGGATTCATATTATTTTGTACTGTAAAACATTTATTCCAATTACATACATGAAAATTTCTTTTACAAGCTCGAACTCCGTTCGACCGTTGCTTCGTCAACAACATCCTTGCTTCCTGATTGGATTACGATCACCGCACCAAGCCCGCAATGAGGCGGGCTATTGTTTAAGCACAATTACACCGAACGATTATCGATCCCGAACCATTCCCTTGGGATTGCTAACAGCGTTTTTCTACTACATAGAGTCTACTGCGCATGCGCATTAGACTCAAAAATTCTTTAAAAAAAGAATTCTGTTTAGCCGGTTTTTGCAGCTTTTGTAAAGAATGACGCAAAAATACATGGAAATAAATATTATTCTGCTTCATCTGTTACCCTTCCCTGCGATGAACTAGCATCCCATCCAGGAGGCTACAGGAACCGGGATAAGCTCCGCCAAGTACGGGCCATTTGGCTCGAGGCTTTAACTTCTTTACCTTCTGTTACCTTTAGATTGTGTTCAGGGGCTTTGCGAACAGTATTGATGAATTTGCCATTGGCATCGACGAAGTGAAAATTTCTACAAGCAACTGTGAGGTATACCCAGTGTTTTCTTCTCCAGGTGAGACATTTTTTTTTGGCAAAAACTAACTAAAATATTTACGACTGTAAATTGTTGTTATGCGTAAATAAAAAAAGTTATTACGGGCGATGTACCTATTTTATTTCATCCAACTCAATTCATGTGGTAGGATCGTGCTTGCAGTTGACTGATGTATAAAAGTACAATAGTTAAATCGGTCAAAACGTGGAAATATGTAAAGCACTTTTCTCTCATTTACCTAAGTTCGTTTCTTTAACTTTAATCAGCATTTCTCCATAAAACTATGACTTCAGTGATGCACAATTCATTGCCAGCATCATTACCAATACAATATGTCCTACTCGCCATTGGGGCCCTAGTTAATAGTAAAGTAAATCTTTACGACACGCTGTAGAAACGTTTTCACGGTTTTCCTCCTCACCCAAACATTAATAAAATGCTTTTTTTGTGTGGAAACACAAAAAACGTTTTTTTTTCTATTTCCAAAACAAACTATCAGGTTATCAATGTAGCAGTGACGAATTTGTTTGCGGCAATGGAGAATGTGTCTCATCATCATTGCGATGTGATGGAGACATGGCGTGCCTTGACAACTCAGACGAACAGAACTGCGCATGCTTGTCTAATGAGTTCAAGTGTGACCGCGGAGCTTGTGTTCACGTGACCAAGTTATGTGACGGTGTAAAAGACTGTCCAGAGGGTTCCGACGAAACAAATTGCGGTAAGGAAAGCTAAGTTCCGGTCATCAGCAGAAAATATATTCAGCATGTCGCGAGCGTGGGACAAAGAAAAATTCTGAGTCCCCGACGGGAATTGAACCCATGACTCTTCCCAAACACCGGGCGGGCGCTCTAACCACTGAGCTACAAGAACTCATGGTGAGCAAGGGCATTTCACTAGGTTCATAAATTGAGTTCGTGTTACCATCTTTCTTTATTTATCGCCAGTGTAATCTCTGTTTTGCTTTATTAAATGTTGACCAAAGATGTTACGATCTTATTTATTAGCTTCAAAATAATACTACTACTACTACTAATAATGGTGATGACATTCACGATAATGATAATGATAATAATTCACTTAGTGTACCTTTTCATTAAGTTACTAAATATTTGTTACGTTCTTGAAAGCAAGTAGTCTTAAATGGTCGCACCGAACTATGAACCGTAAATTATCAAATGAAAGATAGCTTTATCAGTTGTCCTTTTTATATTCTAAAACTAATTAATAATTCATAGCGAAAATACAAAAGAAATTAATGTTTCACGAGTGTCTTTTTATCTGATAATGACACGGCTCAACTTAACGTCCATTTTTCTAGGCCAAAATAACCCCAAATCTAAATATTAGTACAAGAATGAGTTGATCTACATCAGAAGATTTTGAAGCCGGTAAATAAATTCGCAGTTCCTGCTTTATCAAGTCTAAACCACTCGGCTGCGCCGCGTGATTTAAACTTGCTAAAACACTACTGCTCATTTTTTTAACATTACTTAAAATTGACAACCCTAACATTAAAATTAACAACTAAATCCATAATGTAAAATTATATAATAACTACTGGACATAAAAAGAATGGCAGATTTAGTTTTATGAGGTCAGTGATATAATTCAATATTTCAGAGAAGCCATGTTCGGAGTTTCAGTGTGCTGATGGTACATGTATCCCATGGTCCTCTACCTGCAGAGAGGGTGAAAATTCGTGCCCAGACCACACACACTTCCCACCAGTTTGTGGTGAGCTGAGTATTTCTAATACTTTTCTACACACGGCATCCTAGTGTTAATTTGATAAAGTAATTATAATTTGTCTCTTGATGGATCCTGAAATAATTGATTGCAGTAAATCAAAAAGAAACATAAATTTAACGCGCTACAGATTCACTAAAATAAAACAAAGTTGATGTCTTGACTTTAATCTGACATGATCAAAATTCTAAACTTTAAAAAGTTAATCCTAGGAATCGTGTTCAGTGCTTCTTTTAAAAAATAAAGAATTTTTAAATTTGTGATGTCCCGCGCCTGTGATCGTGTTTCTGAACTTACAATAATTTATACGCGATATCTAAAGACCTTGAAGTAAAAGCGAAAGAGATCGGTGGTATAATCTACTTTCCTTATTCAACACCGAGATGGCGCTGCATAATAAATACTGTGGTTTTCTCAAAATTATTTTGGCAATAACTCAGTTATGATAAACTCAAAACATTCCGGAATGCCTGCTCTATAATCTGTTATTTAACACTTTATGAAAACCGTGTAATTTCATTGCATAATCTAGTAATTGTCAAATTGAATGTCATCATGATGTGTTACAGGCTCAACAGACTGCCCTTTGAACAACCTAGCATGCAAGAATGAAAGAGATGGCAAGCCACAATGCAAGTCATTTAGAGGTATGTTAGAATGGCGAGCTTCGTCAGGATAGACACAGAACACGGATGGGATACTGAGAGAAAAGAGGGGAAAGCCGACAAGTCAAGATGGCTAGAAATCTTCTAAGCAAAGTAGAAAGAGGAACTTGATCGTTATTTTGAGAAAGCTAAGCGACAGTAAAGTTAAGTAATAGTGTAAAAAGCTCGAACATGTAAATTAATGAATGTTTCTTTGAGCACTGGATTGGTATGATCAATAGTACATGTACATGTACTAACTTGAAAGAGATGTGTCATAGAATTATTGCTTTCAGGATACTGCGACTTTGAAAATGGTCTATGTGGTCTGACCAGTGATAACAGCACTGAGTTTCAGTGGGGCGCTCGCTCTGGGAAAACTCCATCTGAAAACAGCGGCCCTTCTTTTGATCACACCACCTTCACAGACAAAGGTACTCATTTGGCAATTTTTCACGTGACCTCCTTATTCTTAAGCAAAAACCTGAAACAATAGGAATACCAAAATATTAATAAAAAGATGCCAATTTTTGTACTAAACACTTTTTTCTATTGTTCTAGGTGTATACATTTTCATCGAAGCTTCACAACGTTCTCCTGGAGACCGAGCTCGACTCGTCAGTGATTGGTTGGCACCAAATGAACCCGCGTGCCTACAATTCTGGTACCACATGTATGGGAGGCATATCGGAGAGCTAAACATCATCCTTAAAACAAGCCAGTCGGAAAGACGAGTTTGGCATCAGGGGAGGAGAGATCATGGAGATAAGTGGAACTTTGCACAGACTGCCATCCAGGATGACAGACCGTTCAAGGCAAGCACTGGCATTGAATTTAATCATGGTTTTATTGATAGGCAGGGTTGAAGCGGGTGCAATCTATACCAAAATAGAAGAATCGGGAGCATAGTTTAAACTGTAAATCTTTTGTGAAGTTCACTAGACTAGTGCCATCAAAAATGAATTAAAATGACATGGCCAGCCAAAACGATTGACCTTAAATAATTTGGTATTTTGTTGTCGTTTAGTTTGTGATCGAGGCTCAAGTTGGCAATGGCCTTGAAGGCGATATTGCATTAGATGACCTCGCTGTTTTAGATGAGAATTGTGCCTCGATATCAAGCCAAGGTAAGGTGATCTCGTCAGCAGTAGAGTCCTGTCAATATACGTCATTATTCTAAAAAGAGTATCAACAAAGAGTATCAACGAGAAACCGTGATCTGTATTGTACTATAACAGTTTTTTCAGCATGAGTTTTCTTTTGTAGTCATTTAATTTTCACAAATCAACGTCCAGCACTTAAACTTCAGTTTTAGCAATTGAATTTGGCTAACTGCTTTTTCAGTGACTCCTGATTGCGATTTTAATGAAAATATGTGCAGCTGGAGTGGAGATGCCGATTGGAGGATTCACAAAGGTTAGAAAGAGCTCTTTAGTAGTGAAAACGGTCAGCAGCCTGTTGTAAGAAGGCTATCATTATATTATCTAGCGAAAGAGTCTCCCCAACCTTCGTTACTTTTGAGTAGTTAGTAAAAATAACGATAAAGTATGTTATGTTGTTTTCAGTGGCTTAATTTCCATACCGTGATAACGATAAGTAATTAGAAAGTTACATAACAACGAATAAACGATGCTTTATTTTAATACAAAGTTGAAACGTTTTTGCGTTGGCTGTTCTGTTTTATTTATAGACAAATACATGTACCTTCATCGTGGTAAAGAACAGAGCAGAAAAGTTATAAGTCCACCCATTCATAGCGCGGAGGTTAAGTGCATTCGATTCTGGTTTAAAAGCGAAGGAAAGTATTTCAAGAGATCACTGAAGTTGATCATTAAGAGCTCTGATTCCAATTCTTCGTCGCCAATTTGGTCTGTCGACGAGGAAACTCCAACGTGGACTTTTATTCAAATTCCATTGCAAAATATTGCTAAAGAGTTTCAGGTAGGTACTATCTCGATTACACATTGTTATAGTTGTTCCTTGTTGGATCGTAGTGGGAGACAGCGGCCGTCTTTTCTTCTCGCGGAAAGGGGTCAGTCATTCCCTTTGGAACAGTTATTGTTCTTTTGGGTTTGGTACTTGAAAGGGATTATACATCTTTAAAGTTATTACTGTTGTTGTTAAATGTCAAGTGAAATGGTGACTTGGATAAAGTGCCGGAAAAATATGAAGAAGCGGTCTCAAGTCAAATACTCAGAAAAGAGATTTTCTGACTTCCCCAGCGGGAGTCGAACCCATGATCTCCCAGATAGCGGTTGAACGTTCCAACCACTGAGCTATCATATACTAGGTAATTAGGTTGAGTACTTATTTGTGATATTTATTTATTTATTTTTAGGTCGTTTTTGCGGGATTAAAACAACAAAGCCAGCCGACTATAGAGATAGATGACATTTCGTTTACTAACGAAATCTGTAATAAAACTACCAGTGAGTAACCATTAGTCCTTTAACTGGCATTCCTGTCCAGTTTGCGTGATCACTGCTTCCATCACATATATAACGTATTTACAGAATAAGAACATTTGCCTCGTTTTCAACTTGGAAACCGGGGTTTTTCTGTCGGGATGACCTTTCATTACCCACTGTGAGCGGCGGATACTCCGCTGTTTGTTGCGTTTCATATTTCACGGTACATACAAGGTACATCTTGCGGGTCCATGCCTAGTACCCACCGACATCTATTATTACCTTAATTCTGCCTATTTTTTCCCCACCGGGGAAGAAAGTCCTATGTCAGTTCAATTCTTTTCAATGAAGCATTCTACAGTTCAAATGCCAATACTTGTTTTCTTTTGCCTTGTTTTGCCTTTGCAGCCTCAGTGAAATGTTACAACTATTTAATCCTGAACACCGCTGACAGACTCGTAAATTATTCAACAACAGCGGACAAGTGTGATGATACGCTTGACTTTAATCGCTGGTACAGAATTACTGGCGCGGCTGGAACTCAGATCCCCGAGCAAACGGTTCCGCACCGACGTTGTGGAGCCAGATATCCCGGATGGATGGATGGAGTTCACCCTACCGTTGAAGACGGAGTGGTGACACGAGACGTTTGTTTTGTCCTGGGTTATAATCATTGTCGTTGGCGCTCAAAAATTAAAGTCCAAAACTGCGGCGATTTTTTCGTTTACAAACTGACTGCTCCCAGTTATTGTAATCAGCGTTATTGTGGATATCATGGAAAAGGTTATTAGTAGTGTTCTCTGTCCTAAAACGCGATATTTTTATCAGTGAAAACATGAAATAAGCCTCCATGAATTTACTTATAGCTCAAAACACTCTAAATGTATTTAATTTTGACCTTTGCCTGTGTGTGTATAGTTACAAAGGGCTTACCCCAATTACTAATAAGTCTTTTATTTACCCCAGGAGGTAAGAAGAATCATGAACAAAATGAAGAATGGTGGGGGTGGAAAAATGGAAACCAAAGATACACATGGAAGCTGACAAGCGTAATCGAATTGCAACGACTTAACGACGACATCAACTACATTGGAAACAACGCTGATACTAAAGGTTAGATAAAGCTCAGAAACATTACAAAGCTATCGAGAGTAGAGCAATAAACCCACCTGTTGCTTGTGTGGCTCTACTGTTGACATGCTTTAGGATTTTGAAGTTTGGCATATGATTTAATGCGTGATACTGACGAAGTACAGGCAGGGGAGGTTTCAACTTCGAATCTTATGTATGCTTCCATTCACTGCTTAGGCCGTCAGGTATTTATGACCGTAAAAGGATCAGTTTTCATATTTCATCAGAATGTTATGTACGGTTTATGTTTGCACTTTTTCAGGCCAACAAGAAAACTTCGATGTCCATCTTCGAGGTGGAGACATGACTAGTACAGAAGTAAAAAATGTTGCGTCGTTTACAGCGATGACGTTTTGTTTTTGGGTAGCAAGCAAGTGCAGTCTGCTTGTGGAATACAATGTCACTTTGGATGAAGGACAGTTTCGCGGCTTTGGCTTAGACAGCCACAGTATAGTGGAGTTAATCTTTATGGAAAACACACGGTAGGTGTATTGTAATACTCGGGAATGTTTTCAAAAATGATCCATCCACCCATTCATCAATTCATCGGTGCACTGACCTACTGGCTGCCTACTGACTGACTGACTGACTGACTGACTGACTGGCTGGCTGGCTGACTGGCCGACTGACTGACTGACTGACTGATTGACGGACGGACGGACTGACTGACTGACTGACTGACTGACTGACTGACTGGCTGGCTGGCTGGCTGGCTGGCTGGCTGGCTGGCTGGCTGGCTGACTGACTGGCCGACTGACTGACTGACTGACTGACGGACGAATGGACGGACGGACGGACGGACGGACGGACGGACGGACGGACGGACGGACGGACGGACGGACGGACGGACTGACTGACTGACTGACTGACTGACTGACTGACGGACGAATGGACGGACGGACGGACGGACGGACGGACGGACGGACGGACGGACTGACTGACTGACTGACTGACTGACTGACTGACTGACTGATTGACTGACTGACTGGCTGGCTGGCTGGCTGGCTGGCTGGCTGGCCGGCTGACTGGCCGACTGACTGACTGACTGACTGACTGACGGACGAATGGACGGACGGTCTGACTGACTGACTGACTGACTGACTGACTGACTGACTGACTGACTGACTGACTGGCTGGCTGGCTTGTTGGCTGGTTAGTGATTGGTTGGTTGGTTGCATTCGGTTGGTTATTATATTAAGTATATATAAGCTGTAAGTATATTTTTTTCTGCGACTTTTGAAGCAAAGTGCTTAAAATGAATACTTTCCCTCGCCGTTCCTATCACCGGCTTTCACGCAACAAATATAAACTATTCTGAGATTTACAATCTTGGATAACACGTGCACTGACAAACAAAGAGAAATAAATTTCCAACGAGAGAAAATTCATTGAGGCAGGGCTCAAAATAATTTTTTAATACTGACCGGTCATGTTGACCGGCCAAATCAATTTTTGCTCGGTCATGTCTCGTTTTTGATCGGTCAAAATATTGAGTATTTACTTTGAAGCAATAGCCTATTCTGCCAAAAATTTCGCCTCATAAGCTAAAACACTCGTTGTTAAAGAGTATAAGGCTTAAGCTTAAATGCTTTGATCGCTAAAAGTGTCATTTTATTATGTTCGCTTTTTGAATTTCCATTTCTTCTGTGTTCTACTCTACATAAAACAAAATGCTCAGTAGCCGTAATGTTATGTTACTGCATAGTTTTACATTAGTTAACGACTTACGGGTGGAGGCGATCTTGGTTGTAAGCACTTTACTGGCCTTTACTACCGAACACTTAATAGTTATAGGACATAGGCCCATGCTACAAGTGAGATAACTGTGCCTTTGCTCGGCATGTAGGAAGAAAGGAAACGCCAACGGCTTCATGTCAACTGTGTCCAGTAAAAAGGATTTACGTCCTCGACTTTTAGATATCTTTCCTGTATCATGCCATACCAATATCCCATTTCAAGCTAAGGGATTAACAAAATAACCGCCGAGAAAAGATTTCACATTCGTCCACAACAACGCAGACGTCGATTGATGCGATGTTCGTTGTTGCCTGTTTCTGTTTTATTTAAGCAAACCGCTAACAAATCCGCAGAGTGTGACCGTCTCATCTGTATTCTACAAATTTGTGACTGCAAGCTGCTATGACATTTTATGATTTTACTGTAAAATTTCAAGAAATACTGCGAATAAATTTCTTTGTGTTATTTATTTGAAAGCCGTGTACGTGACCGGTCAAAATGACCGCCGAACCAAAATTTTGTCCGGACAAATCGTCATTTTGGCCGGACATTGTCCGTTGACCGGCCGTTATTTTGAGCCCTGTTGAGGAGAACAGACAAACAGCAACACGAGATATTTCGATTTCGTGATCTTACAATTAATTAGGATCTTAATCATGCTTAATGAACGCGCAATATCTTTCTCTTTGATCAAACCACACGTCATAAACGACAGGATATATAAAAGTCTTGGCTTGCATTATGGATTTGTTTTATGTTTTATCTAAATGACAGACGTACCGATATGTCCATTAATGATGGACAATGGCACCATGTGTGTTTCACGTGGACATCAAGTACAGGAGAGTGGCAAGCGTACAAGGATGGAACCGCGGCAAGCGGTAAAACCGGAGCTAAACCTCTTACTATAAATACAATACCAGGTAATAAAAAGTGTATTTAGTAAGGGGCTATATTACGAAACAGAATAGTACGCTTTCAGTGCATTATTTGTGCGGTTAAAAAATCTCCACATATAATGCACACAAGTCAAGTTCCGTCCAATGCAAGTAGTGACCTCTCGTTGTGATCAATAGGCCAATTTCGATGTATTTAAATTCTAACTCGGGAGATTAAAACAACATCACCCATCAGCTGCAAAGCGAGTTATCGTATTTATTCGATAAACGGAGCGGCGTTTATTATTTTTTTAGCGTTTCCGATTCGACGTTCATTCGAGGGCAGGATTTTCTTCAAAATAATATTTCATAAATCACTGACAACAATTACGGCAAATCATTTGTGAATATTGTGTAAAACAGGATCATGTTTAAAGTTCCAATGTCTCGCTTTTATGCCGAAATAGAATCGCAATTGTCTGGCTTGTAATATTTACAACGTTCGTTTTACCGTACTTGCTTTTTTCCTTATAATCCTCGAATAAACGCCGCGTTCTTCTGATTGGGTGCGGCGTTTATTCGAGGGTGGCGTTAATTGGTAATTTCCACCTGCGGGGTTTATTCGAGGGCGGCGTTTATTGGAAATTTGGCTTCCATCTGCGGCGTTTATTCGAGGGCGGGAATTAGACGAGTAAATATGGTACTTTTATTTATACCTCTAAGAACGGTAAAGCCAAGTTAGAAATTTGACGATTGATACCAAGGTGTTTTTTGGTTTTCAAGGGGAACGTTCTCGAGCGAAATGAACTAAAAAGATTCTGATATTTGAAGTATCACGCAACTTTAAAAAGTTGCGTTTAAAAATTAATTTCGCTCGTGAATTTTTTATCGTGCACTAACTCTTTCCTATTATGCGGCCTAATATGGTGTCTCCAGATTAAGGCTGTACAGGGAGACAGTTTTAGTCTTCAAAGCTATCCTCTCACGACATGATTATCACAAACATTGATAATTTTTCTGTATCTCTTTGGTAGGCAATGGAACTCTCTCGATAAGATTTAAAGAGGGATGTCAGAACCCTGAAATATTTGGAAAGATAAGTACGTTTAATCTGTGGAATTATTCCATGGGAAAAGATGAAATAACTCACATGTCTTATGGATGCGGAAAGGAAGTTGGGAATGTGTTATCCTGGTTGGTGGAGAGAGAGAAGCTAAGGGAACCGTTTGACACCAAGAATTCCTCCACATGTAATGAGCGCAATGGTAAGTCGGGAGAAATGGTTTAATCCTTAAAAATTAAACTCAGAGAGTGAGAGGCTGTGCATAGGCTACATATTAAAGAGAAGAGGCGTTGAAGCTCTCCTTTGTGCAAGAAAAAATTAATCGTATCCTCAAGTGGTTAAAACGCAGAGCTTAACTCTCTAGTTATCATCGCTTCTCGCTCTGCGTAATTTTTATATAATTATATTTCATTCCTTTTGCCTTGAAGGGCCTAGTCTTGTTATGGAAGGTAACGTCACTGGCACGAGTACCGCAGTATACGTTAGTCCAGTGCTTTCCAAGTCAAAAGAATCGTATGGCAAATGTTTGAAGTTTAAATACAAAATTGTGGGGCCTGGTGCGAAGTCACTTACGATTTACCAAGAAATGCCTTACGGGTTTGAAAGACAGCCAATCTGGGCTGCCGAAGCTGGCGGCATACCGAGTTACATGTGGCACTACGGGCAAACTTCTATCAGCACAATTTCTAATTTTCGGGTAAGTTAAAACTAATAAATATTAAATAAGAAATTACGACAGAGTTACTAAAAATCGTGATACACAAATGACTTCAAATTCAGCCTTTTTGACAACTGGAAACAACACAATAGGTGATCATGATTTGCATGACGATGTCATTCAAGTAGCTCCAACATCCAGAATCCTGGTTTTCTTTTTCTTTCTCTTTTTCTCCGCCTTTTTTACGACTGTTTTTGCGTATGCAAAACGGGAGTTATGGAATGAGTGGCGATTCGAAGCCATCCTTCCTTCCTTCCTTCCTTCACTTCTTCAGTCGATCAGATGTAAACAAAAGGCCGTTGACAGATGGTTGGCAGACCTACATGTAACGCCACTCTCAGTTTGACGTTGCGGTTTATTAAGACCGATGACAGACCACTGTACTTTACGCGCTAATGGTTTTGTTTTGATGGGTATGTGATGATAATTTGAAAATCGATTGTGAACATATTTTATTTTTATTTTACCTTAAATCAGGTGTATGTTGTTTCTGCCCTATAGAAAAATCAACAGAATTTTCTTAAGTTTGCATGTGACGGTGAAAGCGAAATTGAAAGCGAAGTTTGTGTAATCGCTAGCTGACAGAAGATTATCAGTGTCACGCGACAAAGGTCAACCTAGCCGATTTCAAAATAAATTTTATGCGACGCTTAATCTTCACAGCAATCAAACCTGCTCATGGCACTATCAAAACACATTCCGGAAATTGAACGTCAATCGTAAACGCTGTACAGAGAAAAGAGTGTACATACGCTAGCACGAAAACACGCAAACAACACGCAAACTTGAATTTGTCTGCTTGGAACTTGCTTCTTTAACTCCCAATGCAAATCAAAATGAACTAGACGCTTAACTGCGTGTACTCGGGCTTCTCTTTAAAAAATTAACTTGGATCACGCTGTTTACATAACCTCATACGGCAATAATTATAGTAAACATACTTCGCATTGCGAGATCTCATGTCTTTTCTCGCTTTTATTGTCACCATTGAATAATTGTTTACATTTCCGGTTGAGTAAATAGCTTTGTCTAATGCCGAAATAACAACATTCTCTACATAGCCATCTACATACGACATGAAGTGCTGGACAAGAGCATATGCTGTTACAATAATTGAAACGATAAAAACAAAGCAAGATAAACCCAATGAAACAAAAAGAAAAAGCAAAAATTGAAAGAAAGAATATAGTTACCCAAAAGCTGCTTGAAGTACTCATTTCGTTTTTCGTTTCTTCTTTCAGAGCGCAACTAAGCTTAAATATGGTGTCCATTGCATCTTCGATAAGATTCTTGTGTTGATAAGGAAAACTCTGTTGCATGTCTGTAGTCCAGTTTTTCGCAATGCTTGAGTGCTCAACAGCGTCAGTTCCCGCAAGTATTGATGATTCTCTTAACGTTTCAAACTCCATTATATAGATAGCTCACTATAAAATCTAGGCTTCTGATAAAGGTTTCACTCGGAAGAGTTCGCTCGTAAAGTTCTCTCGTATTAAAGTTCATGCACCTACCCGCTCCGAAGTAGTCATCAACATGTTTCAGTGTGGGTGTACAATCGATTTCGCGTTCTAGAAATCACACTAAATATTTCAACCTTTACAATCTTTGAGATTCCACCGAAAAGAGAGTCAAACGAGACAGCTTCGTACCGTGTATCGCTTTTCACTTTATCACCTCGTGTCGACCTCGTGCCTCCGTGCAATAAAACACGTCCCCGTCCGCTGACCTTTTCCTACGCATACTCATATCTTGCGCAAGCGCAGAAGACGTCAGAGGGCGATTTGCGCCGGGATAATAAACCCCGTTTGTAGAAGCCCGAGTAAAAACAACGTAAACCCGTATAGGTCTTTACAAGTCATGCATGTATAACGGCCGGCAGCCGCTACTAGCTACTCGAGCGATCAAAGCTCAAAGTTGCAGAACGACAGATGCGCGGATCGATAAAAGCGATCATATATTTCCAAGCACGCATAAAAATACAGAGAAGAAAACAACTTGCCTCCAAAGTTATGCAGATGTCCACGCAATCGAATTCAACCAAAAATTCGTTCCACGTGTCACCGACTCCATCACAAAATCAGACTTCGCGGCTCAAATTTACAATCATCGGCGAAGAAATCATTGCAACGACATCAACAATATACTTAGCCGTACAAACGTTGTACAACTCAGCAAAGCCACTGGGAGCTGCGCTCAAAAAGCTAAGATTCTCGCTGTGACTGCAGAGTTTACTGTACTGACTGTAATCAACGCATTGCGAAAGATCTATTTTAATCGAGAATACAAAAGGGTTTGACAAATGGTTGACAGACGTAACGCAACTCCTGTAGTTTCGGGTCTTTTGGCATGACAATTTCGTGTTCCGGCTTGTAACAGTCTAGGGTGCGAATGTAGACGTTTGTATAGCGCAATCGCTTTTATCAAACCGTCCAAGTACAAAATTAGCGTTTAATAAAATTTATTTTTAATTCTGTTCATTTTGCCGTTGACCTTTGTTGTCGTTTGTAGCATACAGTATTTGACACCCATAATGTTCACTTTGCTGGAGATTACAGGCCACTCATTTGTTGCGCAACGAACCACAAAGGACAACCAGTTGCCGTGTCTTTATTTTATTTACCAAATAGGTTGATATCATTGTGCTTGCTACTAATGGATCGGTGTAGAAGTTTTTACTAGAGTTATTTTCTCTAATCTGGACCCCGAACTCCAACGTTGTCAGGTGTGACCCCAAATCCTCATTTATTAATAATTCATTTTCCGAGTTCAGTAGCTCATTGCCACTTCCAAAATAAACGGCACGCAATGTGCATGCAGAAGCGATGACGTTTCACAAGGGGTCTTAAAGAATTTTCAGGAAATTTGACACAACTTCTGTGTTGAATGATTGTTCGACAAAAGTTGCGTTATGTTGCAGGGAGATATCTGATACCGACGACATATGATACAAGGTCAAACGCTGTCTTGAAATTGTTGAGCCCTTTTGTTTTAAAAAAAATTAAAGATTTCTGTTTACTAAATCTTATAAAACACATCAAATATAATTAGTCTCTTTCACTTATACTTAGAATTAGTCCTTTCTAACTGCCCGGGAGTATTTTGCTTTAAGTTCTACGCAGTGCTTTCTTGTTGAGTTAAATTTGATTTCTTTTCTACTGACGTTTATTCCTGAACAACTTCTGTGTTGAAGGACTGTTTGACAAAAGCTGTGTTATCTTGTAGCGCGACATCCGATACTGACGACATACGATACAAGGTCAAACGCTGTCTTGAAAATGTTTAGCCCTTTTCTTTTAAAAAATGTAAAGATTTCTGTTTACTAAATCTAATAAAACACATCAAATATAATTTGTGTCTTTCGTTTATACATAGAATCGGTCCTTTCTAATTGCCCGGGAGTATTTTGCTTTGAGTTCTACGCCGTGATTTCTTGTCGAGTTTTACTTGAATTCTTTTCTACTGACGTTTATCCCTGAAGTTAGTTCCAAATTCTATTCGGTTCTAGAAAGATCGGTCGATTGCAGCAGACAACAGATCCCGTCCACTCGCACGATGACAAGAACAAGAACACAAACCATGCACCTAGTTCCCAATGCTCTTCGGTTCAATTCAGGGAGTAATCGCGCTCACACCTTAACACCAAAAATTCCATAAATTCCATCGCTTTTCCGCTTTACAGCATCAACCGATGACGTCATTCTATGACGTCATCGCTTAAAAACAGTCGTTGCACATAGTGCCTTTGATTACAAATTTATAAGCCCCGCCTTGATTTCAAAGTTTTCAAAATGATAATAAATTCTGGCAGTTGTAGTCATATGACAATTAATTCACTTCATTTCCTTATCGGCACACATCACTTGAAGTTAAGATTCTCGAAAAAAACGCTATTATCTTAAACGATATTTCCTCGTAAGGAATAGAATGTAGAAGCCAACGAATCAGGAAGAAGATCATAGTGAGATAGTTTTCTTTTCAGTTTAAAAGAAACGAGACAACTCTTTTTAAATAATTAAAACGTCTAATTTTAATCCACTATCTCCAAATACTTTTGGTATTTAGTTGCTTCATTAAATCTTTCACGTGCCTCATCAACCTTTCTTAAAGAAATACACTAATAATTTCGACTTTCCCTTCATCAATCACAGTTGAGCATTGTGGGAGAACTTGATGAGAGGCCAGGTTACCTTGCCATCGGAGGTGTTTTCATGTCGCAAGAGTATTGTCCACCTCAACCAGTTACCGCACAGGAAGGTAGAATTTTCACATAATTATATATGTCATATTGCCTAAATTATTTTTAAATGTTAAGCAGTTGGTTTCCATCTGGTAGTAATTAAGAGTGCTGTTGACATCTTGAGCCGAGAGTCTCAAAACAGCGATAAAGGTAAAGCCGTCTTGACAGGCAGTCATTTTACCACCCTGAACAAACATCTTAAGCTCTTTTGTTTTACTTTTATTTACCAATTAGCTTGTAGTCAAAGTCTCAGCAGCAGCTCCGGATTCATTGTCTCGCCGTTCTATCCGGGATATTACACTAACAACATGATATGCACTTGGCACGTGACCGCTAAGGAAAATCACGTCATACGTCTCCAGTTTCATTCATTCGCAATCGAGTCTCATCCTACGTGTGCTAATGACTACGTTGAAGTGCGTGACGGTGGCCGTCATCGGTCACGCACACTAGGAAAATACTGTGGTGATACCTTTCCGCCAGTCATAGAATCATCGTCAAACGGGTTAACAATAGTGTTCAGTTCAAATGAAGCTAGCACCAGAACAGGATTCAAGGCATCTTATTATACTAAACCAGGTGAGGTTTGAAAGATCTTCACTGGTTCTCATCTCTTAATAAAATTAATTAATATACAATTGGCCTTGACGTTGATGAACGTAGCAATGTTGCGTTGAAGCCATTGTCGTGTAACATGGCACGTTCGACGATTTTTAAGGCAACATTTTGTTGCGGCGTCATGTTGAAGGTTTTGAACTGCTTTCAAAAACTCGCAACATCGTTGAACGAATATTTAACGTTGCGTTAAAATCGACTCGAGACTCACTCGAAATGTTGAGTTCCAAGTTACCTCGTCACTATGTAACATGGACAACCCTCCAATTAAAAAACGCTCAGGCTAATCCCACGCATTCGCTTATCACAGCCCTTCTTTTTCCTGATCGGAATCTCATCTCTGCAGACTGAGTGACCTCCCCATCGGTTTCCAAAGAGTTTCTAAGAATATCAACGTAGATTGCAGCGCATGCGGACTTAATGTTTGACTTTAGAACAATCACAGGTGATCGCGCTATCCCCTGATTGGATAACAATCAGCTGTAACTCTTGTACAAACAAATATAAAACCTGGACGTTTGGTGCGACTACTGCTATTTTCTTAAAATAATGCAATCTTGAAACAAATTTCATCTAATTTATATTTGCAGAAAAAAGAACCTCCTGCATTGAAGGTAGGTACATGCATTTTACAAATACTTCAATTTGTTTCTTAGACTTAAGATGTAATTAAGTCAATTAAGATGTTCATTTTACCTTTTTGCAGGCTGTCCTCGAGGTTGCACGTGCTCGAGATTACCCGGAAGTGGCATCAGGGTGCAAGTTGAGAGTGACTCGTTGATGTCTTTACCAGGCTACTTCCCAGAAACCATAGCAGTCATGTGAGTAATGATTTGTGTAATTAACAACTGAATTAAGCCAGTTTTATTCACCTCAGTAATATAAAATAATAATAATACATAATATTTTAAGAGGAGGCCTCCAATCACCTAGAGGTGGTTTTCAGGAGGGTCCTCTGAGAAAATGTCAAACCTTTAAAATACATTAAAATCTAAGATACAATAAAAAGGACAAAACCTATGCGGTAATAAAAACTAAAAATATCTAAAACTGTAGCTAACTAAGATTAAAAACTAGAACAAGAGATTAAAATACTACTAACTAAGGTTAAAAATGGTGTAATAAAAACTGTTTCAATTTGTATTTAAAAATAGTTTTCGGCATCAGTTTCTTTAAAGCACTTGGTAGCGTGGCCCAGTCGTTAATGGCTTTATAATATGTTTTGCTTTTTCCCCATTCCGTTCTTGGCCTAGTGACTTTGGGCATGTAGCCATTTCGGGTATTATAACCGTGTTGTTGGTTCATGGTGGATCTGAATACACCGAAATGCTCGGGGATGCTACCTTTGATTGCATCTTGCACAACACAACACCGATGACCGAACCGCCTCGACTTAAGATGTAATTAAGTCAATTAAGATGTTCATTTTACCTTTTTGCAGGCTGTCGCACCAAACGTCCATCTCAGTGACAAATACCATACTGCTGTTTTGTTTCAGGTTGTTTGGTTACAATAAGATAAGTCGGATTGGGATCAAAGATTTTGCAAACCTCAAGCTGATGGAATACTTGTAAGAAAGCCGTCAAAGTGGTTGCTACTATTTCATTTTGTATACTAAGTGCGAAATCTATCAAACAGTTTTATAAATAAAACTCTGTTTTCCACAGGGACCTTAGCAACAATGTCATCCTAGACGTAGAAAAATCAGCGTTTAATAAACTTACCGCTTTAAAGACCTTGTAAGTAAGATAAATCTTGTCTAGATGAGTACTTTAATGAGTTTGTTTGTATGTTTGGTCAGACAAGTCTGAACAATATTTTGTTGTAAGGTAAATCTCCAGTAACCACCAATCTTATACCGCCATTTAGCGTCTTTTTGAACATTAACGATTAAATCTCCCGTAACATCTAACTTGAATGCCCTGAAAGATCTCATAACAAATCTCCGGCTACCGGTATTCCTTAAATCATGGCTTTATTGTATCTATTATTTTAGAATATTTTAAGCTGGCAGTGCCAACGGTTTCTAGCACTTTTCAGCTGTAATACTTTGATGGGTCAGTCCTACCACTGTTTATCAGTTGCTGCCATAATTACGGTACCAAATTGTGCTTTTTGTCTTGGCATTATTGGTAACCACACCAACTCCGTCACCTCGTTTTTATGATTGGCTAATGATAGGCATGTTAAGAAACAGCTTTTTGTAAAGTTAAAGAATTGCTTAGAAGGGTGCTCAGAGCCACCTTACTTTAAAAAATAAATAAATAAAGTAGCTCTGAAAACGCTCCGTAGTACTTTTTAAAAACTTTGCAAAAAGTTGTATCTTCCTAATTACAATTCGAAAATAAATCGATGTAGCCACAAAGCTCATTTTTTAGGTTTAAGCACTTGAAGCTAAAATTAAAGGTGTTTTTTTTTTATAGAAGTTATACTGTTGCTATGGTAACCTTTTACATTACAAACATCACCACAACTTGTTGACCAATAATTGGGCATTCATTTCATACCATTATTTTTGCGTAGCTCCAGCGGCCGAAGGTCCGCAGAACGGAGCTCCATAAGCACCATGCCATACTCAAGTACGTTCGACGTCGCGCAACATGGCGGCCATACTCCAGAAATAGGTCGACATAGGCATTGGATATTTGATATTTAAGTTGACCGCTGACCAGGGTGTGGCTTTCTATTTGATTGCAGGTTTTTTCTGCCTAGGGTAGTCAGTGACAGGATTTTGTCAGCGGAATTTCTGCGATTGCATTTGACAATTTATTTCGGCTGTGGAATCTTTCGTGAGTAGTTGCGTACGCCAGGCGTATTGTCAATTGGAGCATTTTCACAAATTATAATGAACCAGCAAAAAATGTACACGCGGATCCGCTTTTAAGCTTGGCTAGATCTATATATTATCATCAACTGATAAATAATGGTAGGACTGATCCATTCGACGTATAAGTGATGGAAAGTGCTGGCAACAGTTGTCAGCCACCTTAACTACGTCACGTACAAGGTATCTTGAAAAATTGGCAGTTTGTTTTCAATTTTATTGACGGTAATCCGTCCGTGTTTAATTTCGGTCTTTATCACTCCGTTGTTGTTTTTCTGCGTTAGATAACTATTATTTTGAGTTTTCCTTCAATTTGAAATTACAAAAATGACTTAAAATACCGCAACATATCTCCGTAAAGCGATTGAATGCCCGTTTGTACTCACCATATACTCATCACGTTTTTTAATCTTTAGGAGGCTAAATGGAAATTTCCTTGAGCACGTGACCAGAGAAAACTTCCAAGGATTATCCCATCTTGATACTCTGTAAGGATAAGCCACAACACAACGCAACACAATAACCAAAATACTTACACAACACAACATGCAACCACAACTCACCAAACACAACACAACATACAACCACAACACGAAACAACACAACATACACAGCAACTAACTTTCTTGGCTTCGACTGGCAAAATCTCTCAGAAGAAAGTTATGTTGCAGACGTTTTTTTATTTAAATCATTTAAATCAGTTGTGTTTTGACTTTCACAAGTGCAAGTAAATAGGTAATTATAAGTGTCCTTGATTTCCAGTGTATATTGAATGTCTGTACGTAATTTATTCTTTTTCATAGGGACCTTGGAGCAAACCTACTTCGTGAAATTCACAATGGAGTGTTTCAATATCTTAAGGATTTGAAAGTTTTGTAAGATTTCTTTCGATATAGTTGATGTAGCCACTTAATTGCTATGTGAATAATAATCATCAAAGTCGTTTGTAAATATGTCGTGCACGTATTTTGTGGTATCTTGTTCTTATATATATTTTTTTTTTTTGAAAAGCAGAAGTCTACGCTCTAACAACCTTCAAACAATCGTAGTGGATGCATTTCGAGGCCTTGGAAATTTAACATTTCTGTGAGTACGAGACAAATTTCCGAAATTTGATTTTTCTTGTGAAGGACACTGTTATGAGGAGATAGCATTTGTTTCGTCAAATACACCAATGTCATGACAGGAGATAAATTTATAAAGGAAACACGAGGCGAAGTAAAACACGGGTTGTCCAGTTACACTGGCTATGACATGTATAATCTTAAACTACTCGCATAACTCTAACAAAATGTGAACGAACGTTTCTTTTACTGCCATGACACTTACAAAAATAAGTTCACGTAAAACAACAACTGTGCACTTACGAAATATATTTTCTAGACTTTCACCACTCTGATGGCGTTGTACATGAGCTTAGCAGGAAAGACACAGCCAAACCAAGACTTCATATAGTGCTTTAAATAATAATATTTTAATATCGTTGTATTATGAACAGCTATGCTATCACGTACTTCTTTTTTTTTTCATTTTAGATATCTTCAAAACAACAATTTAACAAGCATTCAGCGGTATTCCTTCCGAGGACTTAACTCATTAAAGACACTGTAAGACATGGTTAAACTAAGACATGCATTTAATGCAGCAATAATATAGTAACATTCCCATACTATACACCACTCCTTATCTTTTGGTTTCTTAGATATCTTCATAACAATAGTTTAACAAGCATTCAGCGGTATTCCTTTCGAGGACTTAGCTCGTTAGAGACACTGTAAGTATCGCATTTTGGTTTTGATCTGAGTTTTTATTCCAAGTTACGTTTAGGTACGAAAATAACAACGGATTGTTTATCTGACACCTTGCAAAACGTTTTAGTAGAATCTGTAAAGATTCTGTTAAACAAATACAGTCAAACGCCTCCAACCGTAGCCACCTGACTAAGTTTTTGTCATCTTTTTGAAAAGTTTTTGATTAGTTTGATGGCTTCCGGTTGCATAACGGTTCATATGAGCGATCTGTGAAACGTTCAGTTTCAACCGGTTTTACAAACCCAAAAGAGTTGAAATTGAAAGTAAAATCTTTAAAATGCATTTCCTGTACGAAAAGTTAAGTTTGATCAAATTTTTGTCGGCATAAAATTCATTTATCGCCAGTTGAACTTGGCATAATCGCTTATGCGAAACGTTGTTTGAACTCCTTCAAACTCTGACGTTTGATATCATGCAGCGGTTGATACCCCGCCTTCCATTTTTCAAGGCATCTGATTGGTAGTTTAAAGCAACCGGAAGCCATAAAACTCATCAAAATAATAAAAAAGATGTCAAAAACGTTGTCGGGTGGCTACGGTTTGAGGCGCTTGACTGTAAGTGCTTATCCCTAATAATTAAGACTTACCAAACAGAATCAACTGACGGAAACCAAAACCGTTAGTGACACTACCACAGCTCAGAAAGTGGAGTACGTAAGCAATGACAGAGTCAATTTTTTTATAGACCCAGTTATAGAAGTGTTTTGTGGGTAGGCTGAGTGCTTGCGATGAGTATTAACCCTCTACGGTCCCTTACACTCAAAATATAGAAATATTTTATTCCTCGGTGGGACTTGAGCTGCCACAACCACTGAAATTGATTTTCCGGTGCTTAACTGACTGAGCTACGAGAAAAGAGTGGGAGAATCCCGCCCTGGGTATGAACATACCTCGACTCAGAGGGGGTAAGGATTAGTGATTCTCTCTTGACAAAACGTCGAACGAGACTTGACCAGACTTAATATCACAAAATGAATCGAAGAAGTAACTTTCTTTTAATTTCAGTTATCTCCATGGAAATCCTTTGTCAGAATCTCGTGTTGCTCCTGACGCCTTCGCCGAGTTAACAAGCCTGAAAATCTTGTAAGTTTTCCTGATTATCAGTCACTCGTCAAATTATGTAACGGCCACTATTAGCCGTTTTTGTCTCGTGCTACGTAACGTGTGTCACGAAACCCGAGAATATGGTGTGGATAGCTTTGCGCAGGGTAGTACTTCGTGTGGAAGACCTCAAGTAAGGTAGCAAAGTAACAAGTTAACAAGATAAAAAAATATTAAATACATATTTACTGTAAATTGGCCAAAACTCGATTTACAAAAGAGCACCTCCGTTCCCAAAAAATAGCCTCGGGCCACCTTAAATGGTTACATTTTGTTAAATAGTTGCACAAAATTTGTTTGCATAATGCTTGTAATAATAGAAAATTTTCAACAGGGTACGGAACTTTGTATAGCGTTTATTGGTGGAGTTTTTAAATATATCAGAACACTGATATTCACTGTTCAATTCTGTTAGTAGATAGAATGGTATCATGTAGCAGACATACTGCAATATGCACACAAAAATATAAACAATGATCTAGGTCGTTGTACTGTGACGAAACTACGTAGTTTAATTGATGAGGTTACTAACTAAAAATACGAATAAGAAGCGATTTTTTTCGAAACATTTAACTATAAAAAACTGCGATTAAATATTTCTTAAAGGCATATTAAGACTGTTTGTTAAACTACGTCGTCAACACATACGTTAGTTCAACGTTGAAGCGTTGTCGTTTAGCAAACAGTCTTAATATGCTTTTGAGAAATATTTTGTCCCAGTTTTTTTATACTAACTAAAAAGTCTCAATATGTTCGTATATCACGTTGTGAATGCCACGCTACAATTTACCGGAGTAGCGCAGCTTTAATTTAATTTTTTAATTACGCTCCCACCATCGATCTTGACTCCTCCTCCCACAGTGGAAATTCACCCGCCTAAAAAGCGCAAACGCCCGCAAATTCGGTAAGTAAATGGTTTGGACGATGAACCGAAAAGGCCTTTCAGGCGATACATAGAAACTCCCCTTAAAAATATTCAAAGACGCAAGAAGAAGGTTGTTAAACTCTACTGTATTGATTGAACAACCAAATATAAGTTTTGCTTGACCAACTGTCTGTTTGTTTTTTAATTTGCTTCGCGCTTAAACTTCCCTAAAAGTCACTGAAGAGCATCGGATATAAACCATTGCTCGAAAACAATGATGTCTGCAGTAGATAATTTATGCGATAAGACGCTTGTATAATTAGACTGAATGGTTTAGTGATTTCGACTAAAATGAAAAAAGAATTGGTACTGATTGCGCAGTACAGAAAAGTAAACTATGACAACATTGATCCAAAAGTAAAACAAAGCCTGTCAAACCAGTTTTACCGCCCAAGATAAAAATAGAACATAACAAATAAACCTGTCAAGCTGGTTACACAATAATGACATTCCCCGCATTTTAATCTTTAGGTCAAGACAATAGCTTATGACGCTAATGAGATTCCTGCTCAAAAAAGTGGCTTAAACATCCCTACTATACTACTAGCAAACCGTATATGAGTGTCTGGAAAACCCGAATAGCTAGCGAATAGCGAATAGTATGATGTGCGAATAGTGACGAATAGACGCGAATAGCGACGAATAGTCGTTGAACAGTCGCAAATAGTCGCCGCTGTAGTTCAGCACTGATGGCCATTGGTTGAAATAATGTTCATCCGCGGACGCTGATGGGTTCGGCTAAACTTGAGAAATTGTACCACAGAGGTTTATTTGTTTGAATTTTATGGTTTGTGCAGTTATTGCGGTACAGTTTAATTTGTAGTTGTTATCAATTTGACGCACAGGATCTTGCACTTTACACCCCCTTTAGTGTTCAAGGTTAGTATAGCATTTTAATACTTTTATTTCTCAGTTATTATTCTGGGTTGGTTTTTCGAAATTCCGTTACGTTTTCAGGCCCGTGGATTAGTTTTCCACCGGGTAGGTTCGTTTTCTCTTTAAATCGACCAGACAGTCACAATTCGCTCAGGGTGCATAGGATTACAGAGAAGAGGCATTCCACGCTGCCATAACCAACGGAAGCCCAAGTTTTGTCCATGGTATATGCTGAAGCGTAAAACGATCAGTCGAAGACATTTGACTTTGATCAATAATAGAGAACATTCTGGTCCCAAGTCGTCACTCTCCGCGACTATTCGTCACTATTCGGCTATTCGTGGTATTTGTTATTCGGGTTTTCCAGACACCCTCCCGTATACTACACTGTGAATATCGACAAAATCCGAAATAAATTTGAAAATATTGTTTGTAGCATAATAAAACAGTATGGTATGTGATTCACCGAACTATAATTAAAACTGGCGCATGACATATTACAAAGTAAAAATGTCACCAGCACAGTCACAACTATTTAAATAAAGTAAATGCTATTTATTTATATGCGATGATTCTATTACCTTCTTTAGGACACTCGACCAATTCATTCTCTGCTGCTACGCCGTGAATTCCATTCCAAACCTTAAATGTCAGGCACCTGACATAGCCTTCTCAACCTGCGATGATCTAATGAAGAACAATGCACTGCGCATGTGTATTTGGATCCTCGGGCTGTTGGCGTTCATCGGCAACTTTCTTGTGATAATCTGGAGAGTACGAATGAGAGATGACAACAAAGTTCAATCCTTCATGCTAACTAACTTAGCCTGTTCGGACTTTTTTATGGGTGTCTACCTATTGATCATTGCTATCAAAGATCTCCAGTGGAAAGGCGAATACTTCCAACATGACGTTGCCTGGAGAACAGGACACCTGTGTCGGTTCGCGGGCGCGCTTTCAATGCTTTCCAGTGAAGTGTCCGTTCTCATGTTGTTAGCAATAACAATGGACAGACTGATATGTGTTGTGTTTGCACTCAGAGTGCGTCCCCTTTCCTTAACATCGGCTCGTATCATCTGCACTTGTATATGGATAATTGGAATCATTATTTCGTTTATTCCTTGGACAGGAATCTTGTATTTTCAGGATAAGAAAAGAGGCATTGGTTTTTATGGAAGTTCTGCAGTTTGCTTACCGCTGCAATTCTCAGAAGGCAAGCCTGCTGGCTGGGAATATTCCACAGTATTTTTCATCGCCTTAAATGGCCTTGCATTTCTGTGCATTTTGACTGCTTACGTTTTAATGTTCTGGACTGCTCTGCGTTTAATCCGCTCTTCCACAGCCAGACACATGATTAAAGCCGAATCCACCAGAGCCACACGATTATTTTTCATCGTTTTGACAGATTTTTTCTGTTGGATGCCAGTGATTATTCTTGGTATTTTATCGTTAACTGGAGATTTTAGTGACCCGAAACACGAAGCGAAAGTATGGATTGCTGTGTTTGTGCTTCCCGTCAATTCTGCCATCAATCCTATTCTATACACTTTTTCCACACTTGGAGTGAGAAGGAAACTTAGAGTTGCATTTAATAAGAGATTTGGTGCAAAGTTGGGTTGTAAGTAGATACTGGATTTGTGTGTTATACTGCAACACTTACCTATAAACGATTGCCTCAAAACATCTCAACACAAAATATAGTCAAACAATCCTGGGCGGACACCTCCCGTGTCAAGCTAGCTAGGCTTGACATTCAGGTGGTCGCCAATAGAGAGGTCTGACTGCAGCTGTATCTTGTGTTTTAAGAATTGCAGTCAGTTCACTTAATAGTGTGATTTTCAATTTTTTCAGTCAAGAGGCTGGAATAATGATTTATAAGACCACTATTGCAGTAATATAAAGTGAAGTTGTATTTATTTATTTAGGAATTTTTTCATAAGCTTTTCATATTTTTTTCATTTTTCTGCGAGTACAATCAATGAATGCGCTAATGTACCTGACTGACGAGAATGTTAGTATTTTGTCTGAAGCCAGGGCTGTTTCCCTTTTTTAAGCCGGCATATCCCACCAAAGAGACCTTACTGGCGGCTCTACCATGTTGGATACGGTAATGCACACGGAATATCGCCAAGCAGAATCACTAAAAAGCCCTCCGAGGAAGCTACACATATTAGAAAAAGCTGATGGCTTGTATCAAGATGCTGATGTGGTACGTCTAATAATACTACAAAATTCCACCAATACGCCCCCGTAAATAACCTCCAAATAGCAGACGAAAAATATTTCTGATAATAAACCCTACCGAATATAAGCCCATGGGCCAATGGCTTAAAGATTATTCAACAAATTGCCACGATGCCCATATATGGTCAG
>OY855904.1:37503916-37551416 GCA_963693305.1 Meandrina meandrites | reverse complement strand
TGGGCAAGACACTTAACTCTCACAGTGGCTTTCTCCACCCAGGTGTATAAATGGGTACCGGCGAATTTACTGCTGGGGGTAACCCTGCGATGGACTAGCATCCCATCCAGGGGGAGTAGAAATACTCCTAGTCGCTAAATGCTAGAAGCCGGTATAAGCTCCGGCAGTATGGACCACTTGGCTCGACACGAGGCTTTTTTAATTGACATGCTCGGCCCCTTTTCATACATGTAATTTCAGATCCCACGATGGAGAGCGATGCTTATAAATTTTGACCAAGCCTCCCTGGAAACGAGTCATCTAACTGACATAGAGTCGTTTGGTGATCTGCTCAAGGGAATGGTTCAACAATGCAGTGATAACTGGCAGGTAAATCACTCTATATATATTGTCCTACCCTGGAACAATTTAACCTTGATTTTGCGTTTGTAACCTTATTTAAAGTTTAAAACTTGAATTTCATTGTTTACCAGACTCTCATTTTGAACCTGTCCTGTATTTTGGAAAAGAAAGGGAAAGGCACGGTTATCGTGTTTTTAGGATATGACAGATTTTTAAGGCACAGTTTTCCACTTTAATTTATTCATTACTAAAGAAATAAAAAACGCGCCTGAGTGCATTGTTGAGTTATATAAGCACGCGGGGATTTTTAAGAACACGAGAGAAGTGCATAGAGAAGCACGAGGCGTAGCCGAGTGCTTCTCGCACTTCTCGAGTGTTCTTAAAAATTCCCAAGTGCTTATATAACTCAACAATGCACGAGGACAAGTTCTTTATTTCTTTTATAAAATGTTAAAGAAATTGCGCGCGCTAAAACTTGTGACGTAAGCAGCGTGCATTATAACTCCATAAAGCACGCGCGTGACGTAAGCAGCGTGCTTTATGGAGCTATAATGAACTCGAACTGGCCAATCACAGCGCGCGCAATTTCTCGATGATTTTATAAAGATTTTTAAGGCACAGTTTTCCACTTTATTCATTACAGATGCAGACTGTGCTTGACACGTGTCTGCTTAGGAACAGAGAAGACAAGGTCAATGCAGCCATGGTTCGTCTGCAACTCGAGGAGTCCTGGAGCTTGTATTTTATGGAAACAAGACTTTGACATAGCCAATCGGCTGGCATCACTTTAATGTGATCTTCACTGCCCGCCAAATACGTACGTGTCGATTGTCGAAATAGTGGATATAACATGGCCAAGCGGACATACGAAATTTTTCTTCTCATGTTGTTATATAATATAAAACATAACATGACTTCAACGGCGTTACATTCAAGAAGTCACTTCCGTATTTTTAGGTCGAACTCTAGCAGTTTGTTTGACGGTAAAATAATTACAAGCGCACATAACACATTTCAAAACCAAAGTAATAGAGTTGAAACTTTGTATTGCACCTTCTTGAAGAGATGGCAAATAGTCCAGTTTGATCTTGAGCCGTGTCTAGCCAGGTGGCCCATACCACCGGTGATTTTAGCTTTCTCGATAAGGCTGTCGACGAAGTCTGTTGTTTAACATTCTCCATCGTTCCGTTTTCGTGTCTACTAGCAAATAATATTTTATTTCGTCATGTTGAGAATCTGGACTCTCGGTAGTAGAATTAAATTTCGGTTTTTACTTGGGAGAGGATGGCTTCATCGCACAAAAGATACAAACACTTGACATGTATTATCTTGTGTCTGTTTTCACAAGGGAAGGTAGGGTCCTTTACAACTGTTTGGTGTAAACTTACTGTGTTAACAATGGCCAGAAACAGAACAGAGCAATATGGATTGTTAGCTGAAACCAAAACATGAAAGACAAAAAACACAAGGAGAAAAATACACAGTGATTCGCGTTGTTTTATTTTGTTCTAGTTTTTTAGCTTTTTTTTGTTCAAGGAATCCAGCACACAAAAATCCTTTTCACTTCATAGATTATGTACAATAATAATTTACATCAGATTAAGAAATACAAGATTATAAATAGTGTGAAATGTTCACTTTCGTTGGGATTATTCTAATCATGCTACTTTTTTTGCTCTTAGTGAACATTGACAAAAATTTTCTTTAGAAAGCGGATGAGAAAACCAGCCCGTCATTATCTCGATATTTATAATCATTTTATAACTTACACTACGTAAACAAATAAATACAAATCTATTTGAATAAAAATTGGTAATTCATCTCACAGTTAATCTTTAGCGGATGAACTCCTCTTGCCCTTCCCACCCTCCCTTGGGGACGGTGTTCTACTGTGACTCTTTGTTCTCAAGGAAGATGCTCTTTCTCTCTTCCCAAGATCCTCTATTGGCGAGGCACCACGTCGAGGAGGCAATGATCTCTGCGTCGCCTCTTCCGTCTGAGTACCAACAAAAGTCTTATTGTCCTGTTCTAAACCTTCCCCTGGGGTATGGGGTAAATCCTGGTCTGGTATGGTGTTTCCAGGGGATGTGTCATCTGGTTCAGTAGTTTTGAGATTTCCTTCAACTGAGCCCTGTAAGTTTGAAGCGCTTCTAACAGATGGGGGCCTGGTAGCTAGTGGGGTCTCTTCAAGAAGACTTGTTGAGCCAACTGGTGACATTGCAGCCGCTGGGGATGGTGGAGGGGCGCTGTCGGTTTGCATCCTCTGTTCCACCTGGCTCGACCTCCTGTGTTCCTCTGCGAGTCTTTGCTTTTCCTTTTCTTCCTCCATTTCTTTCTTGTCTTTTTCAATGGCATGCATTTGTTGTTGGTGTTCTTGGAGGATTCGCTGCATTTCTTTGGGCCGTGGGGCGTGTAGCTGCGGTGATTTCGTGGGAGGGGTGGCCGGGTTTTGTTTGTTTTCTTCCGTTGTTCCCAAAATGGAATCGATGTCATCAATAGCAGCCTGAAGAGCATAGTAAAAAGGTTGATCGGTAAATAACACAGATACAACAAACAAACTTGTGTTCAAAATACTCATATCTTGAAGGATCAAACTTCCACTAAAGTCTATCTTTTTATTCATATGATGGTTGAAGATTTATTCGAGTTACCTGAAAGTTGCTCTCCCCTTGCATGTTGGGAGCTGAGATTTCCTGATGAATGACTGACAAGTTACGAGCAAATGTGGACAAAGAGCCTTGTAAATCATCACTCATTACACTGAAATAAACAAAAACAGCACACCTTATTTGCAAACTAGAAACATGAAAGAGGGAGTGGTGGACAAAATGACTAAAGATGACGTGTATTGAGGTGGAATTGATAATCACGAACACAGATATCGCCATGTACTTCCGTAATAACCCAATTTCGATACTTTAATATTCGACCTAAAACAATAGACATCACTACGAGTCTCCGGGGAATAAACCCCACAAACCCCGGAGCCCCGTACTGAGGTCTATTGTTTTAGGCTGAATTTTAATATATCGAAATTGGGCTATTGTTGGTATGAATGTAATATTTACAACGGGTTAAAAAAAGACTGATGGCAACTGAAAGACAGTAAGAGTCAAATGCCTAGGCAAGTCAACTTACATCATTCCTAAATGCTCTCGTTTCGAACTATCCACTAAAGTGAAAATTGTGCCAGCTTTTTCCTGAAAAGAAAACAATGATAACAAACAGATTAGAATTAAAACAACACAACACGAACCCACTCTTGTATCGTTTTTACCACGTAACATTTGGAACCGAACTGTAAGAAAAATATCCCGTTTGAATGAACGTCACAGAACAAAGGTTAAAGTGTAACAGCATCAGTCCAAACACAGCTCAGCAAACAAAATGTAATCAAACTCAGAATTAACACGAGGGTAACACGTGATAAACGTGTTATTACCTTCATGTCAAAACCAATGCCATGCGCACGACACATCTGGAAGAACACGCTGTAATGAATCACGCTCAGGTTACTGTGCAGCAGTCTGGTACTGAGGATGGCGTAACGGTTAGGATTCGGCGGGGGCTGAAAACCACCAAATATACCAAAATAAGGAAATGCTGCTAGCAGTCAGTTAAATTAAAATACCTTAAAAGCTAGATCAAATGAGAACGAGAGTCGACTGACAAGAATACAAACTCACACACCCTTTGAGGCTCTCCAACCAGATTTGAACCTGCCCAAGTTTTCAAAGAGTCATTTTTGATAATGATGTTAACCCAAGAGGCAAAAACCCCACAATTTTCGTTGTTCTCGCTAGATGCTGCCTTTCAAGGGGTATTAGCAGACTCCAACTTCATCTTGAGTTGATTGTAATATATAAAAATGTATCTTACAATTAAACATATTTTACAAACGAAAAAAAGTGTTGCCCCTTTTCTAGGAAACCTAAGCAGCATGTTGTACAGGCAGTCATGTCGTGATGCTTTTTCTTGCAATTACGACTCAGGGCTCAAAATAATTTTTGAATACTGACCGGTCATGTTGACCGGCCAAATCAATTTTTGCTCGGTCATGTCTCGTTTTTGACCGGTCAAAATAATGAGTATTTACTTTGAAGCAATAGCCTATTCTGCCAAAAATTTCGCCTCATAAGCTAAAACACTCATTGTTAAAGAGTATAAGGCTTAAGCTTAAATGTTTTGATCGCTAAAGGTGTCATTTTATTATGTTCGCTTTTTGAATTTCCATTTCTTCTGCGTTCTACTCTACATAAAACAAAATGCTCAGTAGCCGTAATGTTATGTTACTCTGCATAGTTTTACATTAGTTAACGTCTTACGGGTGGAGGCGATCTTTGTTGTAAGCACTTTACTGGTCTTTACTACCGAACTCTAAATAGTAATAGGACATATGCCCATGCTACAAGTGAGATAACTGTGCCTTTGCTCGGCATGTAGGAAGAAAGGAAACGCCAACGTCTTTTGTTGCTTTTTCAGGTCTGCTGGAAATCTACTAACAAACCATCTTTTACTTAACTAATTAGCGATAAACACGATCAGGAAGTTTTCAAAACTTCAAAATACAATGTGCTTGGAAGTGAACTTAAAAAATTCAATGCGTTTAATGATTTTATTATTTTCTCATGATCTTGCAGGTGAAAAACACGCTACGAACTCGCACTGTCTATAGGTGCATATAGCTTTTTAAATCCACTGACGAGTGCTATTTTTTTCGGCCCGCCTGACAATTCAAACTGCAATTGCGTACGCGTGTTAATAGCAGACGTTGATTGATACGATGTTCGTTGTTGTCTGTTTAGCGTATTTACAGACGTGGATGTTTCCTGTTTTACTTAAGCAAACCGCTAAAAAATCCGCAGAGCGTGACCGTCTCATCTGTATTCTACAAATTTGTGACTGCAAGCTGCTATGATATTTTATGATTTTACTGTAAAATTTCAAGAAATACTGCGAATAATTTTTTTTGTTATTTGTTTGAAAGCTGTGTACGTGACCGGTCAAAATGACCGCCGAACCAAAATTTTGCCCGGACAAATCGTCATTTTGGCCGGACATTGTCCGTTGACCGGCCGTTATTTTGAGCCCTGCGACTAGATCAACAAACACTGCAACTTATAAGAGCAGATAAGGGCATACGCGTGCTTCAAAGAACATATTCAATATTCAGCTTATTTCTTCTATAGTTTGCAAAGCTTCTAAATATCAGTCACTACTAATTAAACTTATAAAAATAAAGCCTACTAAAAGTTACACAAAATGCACGAGGCGTTCTGGATAGATGACACACCTCCTCCTCCTCGACTGTCTTTCTTCTCCTTCGCCTTCCGCTTTCCTCTCGCTTCTTTTTGACTGGCACAACAAATGCTGACAGCGCGGGCTGAAAATCTCCACCAGACACATACAGCATGAGTTTGGTCATAGCCATGCTGTCACTGTACCTGAGCTTCAGATCCACTGCCCACACAACCTGCTCCAGCTGACAAAACACACATTCAACACTTACTACTTTATTATATTACATTTTCGTTTATTTCGCGATTTCGGAGATCTTATATTTCGCGACAATTTTCTTTAATTTAGCGATTTTGCCATTGCAGAGGCAAAGCTGCCTCTGTGACGACTATGAAATGTGTTAGTTGGTCATGTGCCACGTGAGATCAGTCGCTTTATAAGATTCCTTATTTCAATAGGCGCCGATGTCTTTCTAGCTGTAAAAGACGCACATTTCTGACGGTCACCACTTATAAGGGGCAACGGGAGAATGGATACATCCACAAAGAACGTGGGACCATTGAGAAGCTTTAGTGGCTTCTTATCCAGGAAGTTAAAGGTCGTGATGTTTTACTGTTTAAAAACCGGGGAAAATCCAAGCCAAACATTCAAGTTTATCTTAATTTTCTACTCCTTTGCGTCAAAAATGACAAAATGCGAAGCTGGCAGTCTACTTTGCTGTCGCGCGATTCTTGTGAAGAGAAATTAATTTTCCTCAAAACATACTGACATGCTGTCACGTGTAATGGGACTGCTGCAACAAACAACTCAATCACGGTTTTAATTTTGTTTATAGTTAAGACATAACACCACACGCGCAAAGGATTTGTTTCTTTGTGCTTTAAAAAACTTCCTTCTTGATAAATTAGGCAGATTTCTATTTAATTTTTTTTATCACAATTTCGCCACAGCACCAAGGAAACATTACAAAGATAATTCTCAACGAGCTCAGCACAAAAACACACGAATGATGTCGAACAATCTGGGTATTATCTGGTGTTTCTGTAACAACTGTTAGTTTACAATTCTGTTTTGGTGTAGGTATTGGTTTTTTGTTTTATGTTTGGTCATCGCAACAAAAAGACAATTTCTGCAACTCATTACTTACCGATTTAGGATCAATGAACGTCACGAAATCGATAGAAAAATATCCCATAATACCACGCAGTTTACAGGCGTTAGACACAGCTTCAGTGGCCGTACACAGCACCGAGGGATCCACGGAGGTCTGGGGCACAGAGAAACCCCAGCATCTGAAAGGTGACGCGGCGTGAATCTGCGGCGAACATGATCACGTGATCAGTGATACGGTTCAAAATACAATAAAATCACAGCTATCGAGTCAGAAACCCATAAGGGTTGAAACGTGTAACTCCCTATTATTCGTATTGTACAAAGCGTCTGCACATTCGTTTTCATTAAGTACCATATTTGGAAAATCACGACAAACAAATCAACCAATCAAAATTGTAATATTTGGATTAAATTCACAGCGCGCGCTAGCTCGCGCTAAATGGCGTAATCTTGTTTTTGAACAACTTTGGTCGAATAAAGTTAAATTTGGTTAAAATCTTCTGTTTCATCGTCATTTCGTGGTCTGGAGAACTTCACTTGGATACTGTTAATGAATTTCTTTAGTTTCTGTGAGTAATTTACTGAATTTAGGTCGGAATTCAAGTGACTTACCGCAAAACCGAAAATTTTATTGCGTGTGTCGTTACGTGTGTAAATCATTCGCGTACAAACTCTTTGTGTTTCCAAATATAGTACTTGGAAAACTGAATATTCGAACGCTGTGAACGCGCGTTATACGTTTCAACTCCTTATGAGTTTCTGGTTAAGTAAGCGAGGTTGACGTTCAACTTACTTGATCTCCCATAGACAAGACAGTTGTTTCTCCAGTTGGCTCTATTAACACGTCAACACTCAAAGCTGTGACACTCTCAGATGGAGGACAAGCCTCGATTACTCCTCCTAAAAACAAAAGCAAGTTTACAACGTTATGATATGATAACTACGCGCCCCTCTCAGAGGGAAGATTAACGCAGGGAAGATTAACGCTACCTAATTAAGACTGTACAACAATTACACGTCATGTAACCTTCGCTTTGAAAATTGGATATAAATAACCGCTGAACAGAGTGAGTTGGCGCCTACTGGAAGACTGAATTACCATGTGATAATATGACACTACAATGATTCGTTTGCTACTTTGCATCAAGCGGTTGTGGGTACGCGATCGAACATCTCAATTGTGGGAGTAGGGATGGCGCAGTGGTGAGAGCGCTCGCCTCTCGCCAATGTGGCTCGGGTTCGATTCCCGGACCCGGCGTCATATGTCATATGTGGGTTGCGTTTGATGGTGGTTCTCGTCCTTTCTTCGAGGGTTTTCCACGTCCACCTCTAACCACTTCTAAATTCCAATTTGATCAGGAATCCGAGGGTCACAGGTTTGTCAGACGCGAGGCTGCTATGTAAAACCTCTTTAATTTATTGCTATATTGATTTATTTCTTAATATATTTAGTTACTTATCTTTATTATAACACAATTGTGTTGACCTTTGGTAGAGCAAGCTTTAAAGTGGTACTATGATCAAATTTTCGTCCCTTGCAATTTTAGGTGTTTCAAAGAGTATTCAGTGAAAGATTAAAAATGCCGTTTACCGTTTTCAAATATCTATTTTAGTTCCAGAGATATTTAAGCTTAAAAAAATCGTAAAATATGCAAATTAGGGAACTGATGACGTCATCTACTCAACCCAATTTTTTGTCAAGTACAAAAATTAAGTTATCTCGGTCATTTTTCTACAGAGACCAATGAAACTTGGCAGACTAATAGTTCCTCAGGTGACACACCTACAGCTGTAATAAAATTATGTTACCATGGCAACTCACTCTTTTCCAGTCTCCATCAATTTTATTTTAATATTTCAGAATTTTTCAGTTCGGAAAAATTAACCCCAGGCAAGACGTCTGCCAAATCCATTGATATGCTTGCTAGGTCTTGCATGTAAAGCATTATTTACAAATATTAACGGAGAATGCCAGAATTGGCCAGAAAGGCGTTAAGCATTTGGGGGATCTGGAACCTAGTATGTTGCCATGGTAACCAAGTTGTCAAGTTTATATTGTGAAACACAACTAGCAGAGTGTTACTGCAAAGAGTCAGAGACTTTCAATACAAATTGGCTGAGATATCACTTTCTTAGTATTTAATCAGAATTTGGTTGAGTGTATGACGTCACTACTTTGCTAATTTGCATATTTTAAAAACTTGAATATCTCTGGAACTAAAAGAGGTATTGAAAAACAGTAAACGGCATTTTGCTTCTCATATAGAGTACTTGTTAATATTTTAAAACGGTTGCGAAAGAAAACATGCGAATTTCATCATAGTAGCACTTTAAAAATCATCCACCCACCTCTTTTGAGGAAATCTTGAAGAAATTTGTCCCATGCTGGGTAGAGTTCACTGTTAACTGGAGTAGCATGATGGGACATAATCTCGGGTATTTCTGCTGACACTCTGATCAGGGTCGGCTCGTGAGCCCATTTTTTGGTCCATTTCTCTCCGTACCGCTGACATTCCTTCACTGCCCACGAGTAGCACTTCAAGTACGGAGTGACGTCACAGAATGCTGCGAAGAAAAAGACAAAATTAGATGATTGAATTACAAGAAAACAAAACTTGCCCCAGTTATTCAAAGGGTAGATAACGCTATCCACCAGGTAAGACACTATCCAGTAGATACATGTTGACAAAACAAACTACGCCATCCAGTGCTTTGAACAACCAGAGCCTGGACTCTGTACTAACCTGTTCCTCTTCCATCGAATTCATTGTCCATCTTAAAAAGCCACCTCTTGACATGAAGATTCTCAGTCACCAACTTAGCTAGACTCTCGTGGAGCTGAAACCAAGAAAATAAATTTCATTTATACACATTATTGTTATCTCTCCCGCAATGCAGTGCCATCTTGGTGCCTGCATGGGCCGGAGTTGATGCGCTAAGAATGATTGCAGCAAGCAATTGTACACGACTGATGATGAACTGAACCAAAAGACTATCATTTTGCCTCCCTATGAAAAGCGAAGTCGTAACATCGTGTGAATCAACTGTTCTTAGTTTTGCTGAGAGTTCAAGGTGTTCGATGTACTTACCTGTGGAAGACTGTAGATATCAAAGTGTCCCGGTGGAATTTCAACCTTTGCGCTGAGAAAAATCCTCTTGGAGCCTGATTTGGTGGAGTAAAGCGTTGCTACCTCTGGCTCTGGACTCAGGACTGGAATATCTGATAAGAAAGATAAAAAGCATGCTAAACGCACAACTAAATCACGATACAAGAATCATGATTCACATGCAATTCCAACCACTTACAGCAAGTTAACGCTACTCCAAGTACCCGACTTTTTCAGTTTAATTTGAGTCATGGTTATCTTTGCGCAGAGTATACCTGTCCTAGGTTTAGTTCAGACCCTGGACCCTCCCTGCCAGGCTTTATATTGGGGTTGAGCCCTAACCTATGTAACAAACTTACCGAGTAAATCAGCCAAGTATATATCATCTTTATGAAGCACGCCGGGAACTATGTACGCCTCACGACCTTTGATTAAATTCTTTATTCTGTCGGAAAATACACAGGCAAATCACATTAGCGCTGCAGTTTTAAATACAAGTAACAGATTCCTTATTAGCAAACTACTGATCGCCTTGAGTATTGTATTCTCTGCTTTACAAACCTTCACATACATGTACAGCACGGATGTCATGAAATTAGAAAACGAAACGATAAGTTAACTATCACTAGAGTCTAGCAGTTTGCAGGACACGTGTCACATATGAACCTAGTAAATGACCCATCTCACAACGAGTCTGTCGTAGCTCAGTAGTTAGGGCGCCCAACCGGTATCTGGGAGGCCATGGCCTCCATTCCCGTCAGGGACTCAGATTTTTTTCTTTGTCCCACGCTCGCGACAAATGAACATTTTATCTTTATCAAGTTAGTGATCGTTTCAGAACCTGAAGATTATTTAGAACAGCATGAGCACCTCATGACTGTTGAAAGCCTCCAAAATTAGGTGTCCTAGAAACCCAGCGGTGAATTTCATTTTTTTGCCAAGAACTGAATTCAACATTTCTGTTGTATGGTGCACACAGACCAAGGAACAGGGTTTTGTAAGTGAAGGTGTATCTTGGTATAGCCAATGTATATGTAATGGTATGCAGCTTAGGTTAGAGTAATACCTTTTAACGGTTCGTGGACTGTACTTCAATATGGACGATAGACACATATTGTGAGTCTGGTGGACAAACAAACAGGCAAATCATTTGACATGAAACAACAAAAAGACGTCTTTAAACTGAGCGGAAAGAAAATGATAAAAAGACGGAATATGCAGTATAACGTGTCTGACTTACTGGAAATCTGTCAACAGCGTCTGGTACGATGATCTTGTAACGGTTTTCAATATCATCTTCTTCCTCGTCTCCAGTTTCCTTGGAGTCAGCCCCACTCTTGTCTAACCTCTTGGCTTTCATTCCAAGAAGTTTAGAGTAATACTGGTACACTTCGTCATTTAGCTCCACAGGACTAATATAAATAACATCAACTTTGGGATCTACATAAAACAAGTCAGAAATTTCATGAATGAAATTGCTCAAGTTTTTGTGCAACGATAGTCAAAGCGTTTTTATGTGTTACACTTGACTACGTAATAATCACTTGCATATGAACTTGCACCTTAGTATGTATTAATCATATTCACTTACACCTTGGTATGTATTAATCATATTCACTTGCACCTTAGTATGTATTAATCATATGCACTTGCACCTTAGTATGTATTAATCATATGCACTTGCACCTTAGTATGTATTAATCATATTCACTTGCACCTTAGTATGTATTAATCATATGCACTTACACCTTAGTATGTATTAATCATATTCACTTAAACCTTAGTATGTATTAATCATATGCACTTACACCTTAGTATGTAATAATCATATGCACTTGCACCTTAGTATGTATTAATCATATTCACTTGCACCTTAGTATGTATTAATCATATTCACTTGCACCTTAGTATGTATTAATCACATTCACTTGCACCTTAGTATGTATTAATCATATTCACTTGCACCTTAGTATGTATTAATCATATGCACTTGCACCTTAGTATGTATTAATCATATGCACTTGCACCTTAGTATGTATTAATCATATTAACTTGCACCTTAGTATGTATTAATCATATTCACTTGCACCTTAGTATGTATTAATCATATTCACTTACACCTTAGTATGTATTAATCATATTCACTTACACCTTAGTATGTATTAATCATATGCACTTACACCTTAGTATGTATTAATCATATGCACTTACACCTTAGTATGTATTAATCATATGCACTTACACCTTAGTATGTATTAATCATATTCACTTACACCTTAGTATGTATTAATCATATGCACTTGCACCTTAGTATGTATTAATCATATTCACTTACACCTTAGTATGTATTAATCATATTCACTTACACCTTAGTATGTATTAATCATATGCACTTGCACCTTAGTATGTATTAATCATATGCACTTGCACCTTAGTATGTATTAATCATATGCACTTGCACCTTAGTATGTATTAATCATATTCACTTACACCTTGGTATGTATTAATCATATTCACTTGCACCTTAGTATGTATTAATCATATGCACTTACACCTTAGTATGTATTAATCATATGCACTTACACCTTAGTATGTATTAATCATATGCAATGCACCTTAGTATGTATTAATCATATTCACTTACACCTTAGTATGTATTAATCATATGCACTTGCACCTTAGTATGTATTAATCATATGCACTTGCACCTTAGTATGTATTAATCATATGCACTTACACCTTAGTATGTATTAATCATATGCACTTGCACCTTAGTATGTATTAATCATATGCACTTGCACCTTAGTATGTATTAATCATATTCACTTGCACCTTAGTATGTATTAATCATATTCACTTACACCTTGGTATGTATTAATCATATTCACTTGCACCTTAGTATGTATTAATCATATGCACTTGCACCTTAGTATGTATTAATCATATTCACTTGCACCTTAGTATGTATTAATCATATGCACTTACACCTTAGTATGTATTAATCATATTCACTTAAACCTTAGTATGTATTAATCATATGCACTTACACCTTAGTATGTAATAATCATATGCACTTGCACCTTAGTATGTATTAATCATATTCACTTGCACCTTAGTATGTATTAATCATATTCACTTGCACCTTAGTATGTATTAATCATATGCACTTGCACCTTAGTATGTATTAATCATATTCACTTGCACCTTAGTATGTATTAATCATATTCACTTGCACCTTAGTATGTATTAATCATATTCACTTGCACCTTAGTATGTATTAATCATATTCACTTGCACCTTAGTATGTATTAATCATATGCACTTGCACCTTAGTATGTATTAATCATATGCACTTGCACCTTAGTATGTATTAATCATATGCACTTGCACCTTAGTATGTATTAATCATATTAACTTGCACCTTAGTATGTATTAATCATATTCACTTGCACCTTAGTATGTATTAATCATATTCACTTGCACCTTAGTATGTATTAATCATATTCACTTACACCTTAGTATGTATTAATCATATGCACTTGCACCTTAGTATGTATTAATCATATGCACTTGCACCTTAGTATGTATTAATCATATTCACTTGCACCTTAGTATGTATTAATCATATGCACTTGCACCTTAGTATGTATTAATCATATTCACTTGCACCTTAGTATGTATTAATCATATGCACTTGCACCTTAGTATGTATTAATCATATTCACTTGCACCTTAGTATGTATTAATCATATGCACTTGCACCTTAGTATGTATTAATCATATTCACTTGCACCTTAGTATGTATTAATCATATGCACTTGCACCTTAGTATGTATTAGTCATATTCACTTGCACCTTAGTATGTATTAATCATATGCACTTGCACCTTAGTATGTATTAGTCATATTCACTTGCACCTTAGTATGTATTAATCATATGCACTTACACCTTAGTATGTATTAGTCATATTCACTTGCACCTTAGTATGTATTAATCATATGCACTTGCACCTTAGTATGTATTAATCATATGCACTTGCACCTTAGTATGTATTAATCATATGCACTTACACCTTAGTATGTATTAATCATATGCACTTACACCTTAGTATGTATTAATCATATGCACTTGCACCTTAGTATGTATTAATCATATTCACTTACACCTTAGTATGTATTAATCATATTCACTTACACCTTAGTATGTATTAATCATATGCACTTACACCTTAGTATGTATTAATCATATGCACTTACACCTTAGTATGTATTAATCATATTCACTTGCACCTTAGTATGTATTAATCATATTCACTTGCACCTTAGTATGTATTAATCATATTCACTTACACCTTAGTATGTATTAATCATATCCACTTGCACCTTAGTATGTATTAATCATATGCACTTACACCTTAGTATGTATTAATCATATTCACTTACACCTTAGTATGTATTAATCATATTCACTTACACCTTAGTATGTATTAATCATATGCACTTACACCTTAGTATGTATTAATCATATGCACTTACACCTTAAGAGTCATACTCTGTATTTTTCGAGCTATATTAACAAATCGCGGCCATGGTACCTCACCGATTTCGCTGAAATTTGGCATGCAATTTTGTTTTAGGGCCCTCACTACCAAATGGATATTAAAAAGTTTCAATTTCTTCTACTTTTGGCATTACCGAGAAGGCCGATTTGGAGTTACCTTGGCGGCCTGCCAATATGGCGGAACGAAGGTGTTCTTGTTACTTCAACACTGAGGCTGCTATCACAGTTTCTCAATTATTCTTGTTATAGATATAAAGAACTACCTTTCTTCTGTGCATTTATCAAATATATCCGGGAAATGTTAAGTTTGAAAAATTAACGGCCAACAAGTTCGAAGGCATATTTACGTCGCTTCGACAAGTCGCAAATTTACTTCAAAATGAAAGGCAGATATCTCCACTGTTATCTTGATTACACAGTAGCCACTCACTCTGAACAAAGCTTGTTCATTGATGAACTGATTTCATTCTTAAAAAAATGGGGGAAATATAACACTCTAGATTAAAAAATTATTGAACCAGTAGTAGTTAAGCCATTTCGGCGAACTGGATCGTCAAACAAATCTTTTTATAAGAAGTAAAGCCTTAATCCTGCCGCCTGAATTAAACTTTTCCATGTGTTTATGGCTTAAATAATACAAATTGCCTGCTTTTTACATCATTATTAAGCCATTTTTATCTAGATTTTAATAAAGGTCATTTTGTATTTGAATTGTAAACACCAGTACTCTTGGCCGCCGTCAAATTGAAAAGCTGTATCAAATCTATTTCCCAAATTACCATTAATAGGACACTCTGTGCGTCAAATAGAGACGGTTAATTTAAAGCTATGAAAATGGACTTTTTATCCTTTGCATGTAGCTACAAACTATCGCAAGAATACTGACCAGAGACAATTCAGACCTCTGTTGTCACGCTGCAGTCCTAATACAAATGCAAATTAAGCCCAGAAAACTATTCAAGTCCCTTTTTAACTGATTTAGGCTCTTAAATTCTCCGCACTCTTAATGGAATACCAAAATCGGTTACCTGTTGACGTGAAAAAGATGTGAATCTCCTGGTAAAATTTTCGTTATGAACGATGAGCGTCGAAGAGAAACAGAGGTTGTTTGACAAACTGATTTGAAATGAACAACCTTTCTTGTTCGCCCGCATTCGCTAATTACGTTTATTCACTTCAGCCGGAGAGTCGATTGTGCGTGGCGAGGAGTAAATTTCTAAACTGTGTTATGATCGAAGGTGAGTGTTTCTATCTTACTTCTTTCGATACCTTTTTCGCAATGTCGCCTTTAGCTATATTGTAAATCTCAAAAAGTTCCCTTCTTTCAAAAGGAAACAAAAAACTTACCTTGAGCTGAAACTGAGCAATCGATTTCCGTTGAGACAGTGAAGTCGTACTTCTTGATTCATATCTATTCTTTGCTTTATTAATCAATTTCCAGTTCTGGATGGCTTTTCATTGAGTGAGAGACGAAGTGACAATGGTTAAGTGTGGGTTTTCAAGGTTTGTTTCGGACAGCTGCGGACGGAGTACAGCATCAAGCGAGTGTACATCGCTTTCACAATGCACCAGAGACATAAAGCCTCATCTAAAAGGTTTCAACGTTATTGATGCTTCCATAAAGAGCGAATCTCAGTTACTTTGGACCAGGGCAGACAAGAGCTAAACAATTTCCTTACAAGATGCAGAGTTTCCCCATGTGACCGGTTTTCTGCAACAATAAAAACCACGTACGCGCCTTTGTCAGCGAAGGCAATGACGTCAATACAACCAAACAATTTGAAGAGGCCCTCACATCACACGGTGGAGTTCCTGGGGCACAAGGGATGATCAGGGAAGCGTTTCCGTATTTTATTTATTTATTTTTTTTTTTGTGGTGTACGCTTTTAGCGGTAACGATAACAAATTGGAGTCAGCATCCTGAACAGAATTTGACAACCAGACTCTAACCAGCAAAATTTTGATCCATTCAAAGTATCAAGTGGTTATTTTTTCCTTTGGTCGCTTTTGTTAAATTGAAATATTTTGGCTGATTCCGAGCACATCAAAATTAATAAAAACTGATTAATGACGTTGATGTCTGTGCGCGTGACCGTTATACCAGATTAGAAAGAATGAATCACTTTCCGGCCATGGAGGCGAAAAAACGCAAAACGGATAATAGAGCGACCGGAATATTCCGTATTTGATGGTTTAATCGAATAAGGGAAATACATTTTCACTATCGCTATTTCCTTTAGGTTCTGAAGCTCTGAGCAGCACTGCAACCAAGGCCTTATTTTAACACGGCGACTTTCGGCCTGTTAAGCCCAGAAAGACCACGAGACAGCCTCCTAAAGCATCCGATATTGCCAACGAAGATAGCGAGAGTGGCGACGATGAGTGTTCCAAAATGAGTGAGGGGGATACAAGAAACAAATCAACAAAATTGTTCACCTGTCCAAACGAGAGTTGCATTCGTGTGTATAAACGCTACGGCTCAATGGTACACCATCTCTCCTATGGAAAATGTGAATTTCAACTTGAAAGAGAGTCTCTTCTAGACACGGCAAAAGTAATGTACAGCAAGAAGCTCTGGGGAGGTGAGCTCAGTCTCAAGATCAACAATACTGATGGGTCCGCTCTTACGGAAGTTCCCTTATCCGATATACACAAGAAAGAGAAAGAAGGGTGGGCACTGACTTCAACAAAGAAAGCAAAACCTGTCAGCGAGAAACAGAGAAATTTCCTGGAAGAAAAGTTCATGATTGGCGAAACCACTGGACTAAAACTGGATCGTGTAACAGCGACAAAACAAATGAGAGTTGCCCGAGATACCGATGGCCAGCGGCTATTCTCACTCGAGGAGGTTTTGTCTTCGACGCAGATTAAAAGTTTCTTTTCACGCCGGGCAAGATCCAAAAATTCAGAAGAATTAATATCGGACAGAGACTATGAAGCAGCTGAACACGAAGAAGCGCTGACAGCTTTGCGAAATATGGTCCTGGAGAAAATAAAGCCCTATCACCCGATCATGTACGATGGCTACAATCTTTGTAACCTCATCACTGAGCAAAAGCTAACCAGATTCAGTGACAGTCAGCAATTTAACGGAAATTTGTCACTCGTTTGAACTGGAAGTGCCTACTCAAAAGGGACGAAAGCGAAAAGGCTTCTTTCATTGATGCCGTGACCAAACTGGTATCGCAATGCTCGTGCAATGACTAAGCCACGGTTTTTTTTTTGAACACGCAAAATCATTATAAGTTCGGGGAAAAAGACAAACTCCCGTTGATGCCTCTCACAGATAAACTCTTTTCCTACAATCAAAATACTGAGTGGAAGCAGGTGCCCATCTCCTGTTGGAAGTCAGAAGATGATAAGGAAGTACCACCTTCCCCACCCCCCCCCCCCCCCTCCTTTCTGCTACCACGACCCTTTATACCCTGCCTTTGTAAATGTACAGGAAAGAGGTAGATTTGCCATCTTACAACGTCTGCACCAGCGCTCGTTAGTAAACCGCTAGTTCTTTGAAGAAATGTCTTTAAACTATTTTGCATACGTAGTTTAGAAATTGGTTGCTGCAAATGTTAGCATCAGCAAATTGTCAGGAACCGAAATACTGTAAATAAACTTAATTAACAAACGCATGCGAAAGCGAAAACGATGTCCATTTCACTTGTGGCAGGTTTACTCGATCCTATTAGTCTCTTCGACAATTTCCGTTTTGAGCGCGCATTCTGCCTGCAGACACATCTTTTTTTTCTGCAAAAAGGTAGGTCATTTCAGTTCGCTGATAGTGTAAGATGAATATTTAGTCTGAGACAATTCTGGCAATTAGATAAAGCAGTTATAGTTGACACTGTCAGTAATTTGCATATTTGAGTGAACAGCGTTCGGCGTAGCATGAAAATTCAAAATGCCTGATGATTATTTTCGTGGCACTTTGAAACGGTACTATGACATGCTTACAGTGCCAAGTGATTTTTCACAGCAATCAGAATGGACTAATTTGTATGGAATAGAAAGTGTGATTATTGAGCGACAACAATCCTTGTGCACGCGAGTGAGACAATTGCAATGGATGTTTCAACAGCGTCGTCTCAACAACAAATTCTTATGCTGGTATTAAAATTTCGAAACGCATAGAAATCGATATGTTCGAGTCTAAAACCAGGTATTTGTTCAAGATAAGAAGAACTACATAAACATTGCTTTATATAAGCAACAGAAATTTTTTCGACAAATATTTGTTCGACAAGCTCAGGTCCAAACTGGCGAAACTACTACTGACTACTACTGGTTCAATAATTTTTTAATCTAGAGTGTTATATTTCCCCCATTTTTTTGATAATGAAATCCGTTCATCAATGAACAAGCTTTGTTCAGAGTAAGTGGCTACTTTGTAATCGAGATAACAGTGGAGATATCTGCCTTTCATTTTGAAGTAAATTTGCGACTTGTCGAAGCGACGTAAATATACCTTCGAACTTGTTGGCCGTTAATTTTTCAAACTTAACATTTCCTGGATATATTTTGATAAATGCACAGAAGAAAGATAGTTCTTTATATCTATAACAAGAATTATTGAGAAACTGTGATAGCAGCCTCAGTGTTGAAGTAACAAGAACACCTTCGTTCCGCCATATTGGCGGGCCGCCAAGGTCACTCCAAATCGGCCTTCTCGGTAATGCCAAAAGTAGAAGAAATGGAAACTTTTTAATATCCATTTGGTAGTTAGGACCCTAAAACAAAACTGCATGCCAAATTTCAGCGAAATCGGTGAGGTACCGTGACCCACCAAAGTTTGAATCTTACAGATTATCACTCTTAATCGCACTATATCGCATTGTCATGCATGTATCCAGATAGTATGTATTTATTACTTGTAGCAACGTAATGAATTCAATTTTGAACATGTTACCAAACGATAAACATATGTTCTTACCAGCTATATCGCACAGTCTTGCCATCTGAAGATTTTGAAGAATGTTTATTTCACTTAATTCATCCCTGATGTGTTGCGCATAACCTACACACAACAACAAATAAATACTGAGTGCTCATTCATTTAAAATGGACAATACTTTTATTAAAGAAATAAAAAACGCATCCGAGTGCATTGTTGATTTACAAGCATGCGGGAATATTTAAGAACATGAGAGAAGTGCATAGAGAAGCGCGAGACGCAGCCGTGTGCTTCTCGCACTTCTCGAGTGTTCTTAAAAATTTCCAAGTGCTTATATAAATCCACAATGCACGAGGATGAAGTTTTTTATTTCTTTTATAAAATGCTAAGGAAATAGCGAGCGCTCAAACTCATGACGTAAGCCGTGTGCATTATTTATGGGTTAGAGACTGTTGTGAGTGTTTTGTTTACAAATACACGCAGGCGCTGGCCGCACAATGAACGCGAAATTTTCAATACTGCACGAGGCGTAGCCGAGTGCAGTATTGTAGCCGAGTGCAGTATTGAAAATTTCCAGTATAATTTTGTACTACTTAGATACAACTGAATTCTCATTTATTAAAACTCTTGTTCAAAGTTCGCAAGTTCGCAAAATTGTGTATTGCGTGCAGTGTACTCAGATTGTATATTAAAAGGGTTAGAGGCTGTTAGTTTGTGTTTTGTTTACAAAATACACGCACTTGCTGGCAGCACAATGAACTCGAAATTTTCAATACTGCACTCGGCTACGCCTCGTGCAGTATTGAAAATTTCTCGTTCATTGTGCGGCCAGCAAGTGCGTGTATTTGTAAACAAAACACTCACAACAGTCTCTAACCAATAAATAATGAACTCAAACTGACCAATCACACAATCACAGCGCGCGCAATTACTCGAACATTTTATACACAATTATAATAGCATGTACCAAATAGCACAGACTGTGTTAGAAATGTTAAACTACCCAACGTCTTTGGGTTTCAGTTTTTTTCCATCAGTTTTAGCTTAACTGCAAAGAATTTAAGTTATGGTGACATAATAATGGCTCTGACCCTTCATGTCACGTTGATTCATTATTTCATTGGCTGATCACCTTAAGGGTTGCTCAATTCATTTTAATAAAGATGTTCAAAGTTTCAGCGACAGTAACACAGGCCCGGTTACAATCCAACAGCACAGTGCAGCGGTCCATGGCGATAGTAAATGTTACGTTATGACAAAAATACTCACCTAAGGATGGTATATGAATGATCACTCTCCTTGAACTCTTAATACGAGGCCAGGATTCTTTAAACTCCTACAAATAGACAAGTGGAAATAAGTACAACTAATACAAACCGTTTACAGAAAAGAAATGACCCACAAAAGAAAACTCACCTTTGCTCGTATTTTAAATCGTTTCAGTTGTATTTTTCTTGTCTCTTTAAGTTGTTTTCGTACCATGGAGATTTTACAGCTCATAATCCACGACATTGCAATGACTCCTACAAACACACGATGTGGAATAGTGGTTTAATATAACATAACGACAAGAAAGTCAAGAGCTTTGGGAAACCATTTCCTAGGAAGACCAGTCTCTTCATTCATGTCCAGGATTGAACGCAAGAATTGTTTGATAAGCACTTCATGTTTGACTGGGTTATTTGACATTTCCACATGATTTCATATTTGTCAGAATTATGTGTTTTGAGAATCTCATTAGCGTTCAATCCTGGACATATCTGAATAATTATCTTAAAAATTTATTATCGGGAAATAAGCATGCAAATCTCAGGAACATTTGTTTCCTTTCGAGTTGGTAATGAGTCTACAAGACGTTTCTCACCTGCCGCCCACTTCCGCTTCCGGTATAGCAGGTAAGCTGTGCGGTCCTTATATCTCCGCCACGTGGACTAAAAAAAACACATTAGTATAAGATAAGAGGATGATGTTTAAAGTTCTTGTTTTCGCAATCTTACACTATTCGCTGGTTGTTGGATCATGTGACGCATTGCACACCATTGTATGACCTCCAACTGAAATCCGAACACTTAAACCATCAGCTCACCTAAAGAATGTCAAATTTATTACCTATCATATGACTGGACAATGTTAAACCTATATATGCAGCATCACTCTTTCCGTGTGACTTTAGGAAGTGTAAGACTTTTCCCTTTTGCCGACATAAACAGACGGTGCATCCTCAAGGGTTCAACTACCAGGTACCTGTATTTTAATAGCCGCCATTTCTGTGCCCTTTGGACCAAGGTATCTTCTTCCGGGTGTTTTAATAATCTTCTCCACATCATCTGCATTCAGAATACAAGTCAGGAAATGCTGTGGAGACAAAAGTGGATTTCTCAGTATTATTTTTCCTTTGTTTATTTGCCTGTAGGTTTGTGTGAGTGCGTTTGTATTTCCAGTAGTTATATATACAGGGTTGAAGTTACATGTAACAAATGCTGCTGTCCACTTCATGGTCATCACAGGTTCTCTACTTGACCGCAGCGCTTACATGGAAATGGATTTTTGTCACACATCTCTGCATTCTTTGATGGAATCACTAACCACGTGTTCAACATTTTAAAGGTCGGCACACGCGAAGGGACAATTCCCCCCGGACTAGTCCCTGCCTGTAACAAGTCCCCTCAAGCGTTTGCAGCCTGTAACAAGTCCCCTCAAGCGTTTGCACATGCAGGGGAATAGTCTCAGAAGCTTGTCACCTCGTGTGTGTCGCCCGTAACACTCTACCTATTACCAAAAAAAGACTAATCTTCTAAATTATACGATCTGCATACCTCGAGAGTTGGTTCTTGTTCTAGTTCAAACACTAATGCTAGATCAGCCAGTCTGAAAAATAAATCAACTCAGTTTAAGACATTACCCTTACAAGTTTTAAACACTGCAGCTTTCAAATTTCTAACAACTTTTCATTACCTATCACCGTCTATGAAAGCAATCGGGACACAGTAGTTGGTGAGAAGTTCCTCCAGTTTGAGGATTAACGTCAATATACTAAAAGATAATGATAAAAATAGTAAGATTTTACAACTACACACTTCACTGCACTGCAATTCACTACACTACACAAGGAAAAGTAAAACCCAGAACAGAAAGTAAGAATAGAGCGAATTTAAGGATGAGTTAAAACAACAACGCCATCAAACTAGTAAGACCCATGATCTGAGGAAATACTCATTTACTGTCTCCAATTCTTACTGTGTTTGCCAACAATTAACATCATGGGCAAAATGCATGTTAACAACTCCAAAAGCTGTTAGATGCCATGAGACTATATATGTCATGTTGTTTGAACATTCTGATGAAAACTACAGCTTCAGCCAATTACCCGGGATGGGATACAGACTCTATGCTGCAGACAATTCAAACAGGACTTTCCTTCACACTGTCCCGGCAATTAATATAGGGTTATCCCAGAAAAAGAGAGCGCTCACCTTCCCCAGGACAGACAGTAGTGCTGTTTAAAATCCACGTAATCCTATGAAAATAAGCAAACAATACAGCCTCACTTGTGGCATGATTTTTGTTGTATATGAACTACAATGCAACTCTCTCGATAGTTATGCATTCTGTATAAAAGTGGACATTTCATGCTATGTTGTTCAAACTAATATCGCAACTATATATCAGCATTATGCGTGTACAAGTGAAAAGAGTAGCTCGGTAGCAATATGGCCTGCTATGCCCTGTGTAGCTCAGAGAGGAAGGAATAAAATGATTGCAAGTCAGTCAACTGTTGAGTTTTGTTCGGCATGTAGTCAACAACAACTTCAAGGTACCTGAGACGTTACTCTTGTCTTGCCATTCTGGATAACAAACTTGTGCACACTTTTCAGTTCATTTGCTGGAGTAGAAGCTGGAACAGGAATCTGACAGACATGACAAAGGCAGCTTTTAACTTGGTACTCACAGTATAATCAAATGCATTCAGTATATATAGCCTTCACTGAACGGGCAATGTTTGCAAAAATACCATTAGCATCCAAAAAATAACACTCTCTTTTTATTTGTATATTTTAAGGCTCCAAAATACCTGAAGCGAAGTGTTTTCTGGAAAACCCACGCTGTGAAAATTTTATTATTTATTTTGAAATGAGTGAAATGACCTTCGCAGTGAACAAGCAGTTTAAGCCTTGATACATTGGGAGCAGTTCAATTGTGCGTCCTAATGTCAGTCCTGTATATGGAGAAGATGACATAAATAAATTATATGAAAGACATATATGTGAGCTAGCGTCGAAACCGATGAAACTAGTCAAATGGCCTTCACAGTGAACAAGCAAAATTAAATCCCGCTGTAGCTTTGAATTTTTTTAGGCTTAAAAAAGCAATTGCTAAGTAAACATAGCTTGTTCACTGTGAAGGTCATTTCATGTTTCCACAGTAGTTCACATAATTTTATGTCTTTCATATATTCACTATGTCATAATTAACTTTGTTCCAATTATAACACCTCACTGGCTCCACTTATTTTCCTACTTGTGTCCCATGACTGTTTGTTCATTTGATTTAATGTCACTGATGCAAACTTTACCATGAGGCATTTCTATAAAATGTAAGGTGCTTTGTTGCTAAAATCAGAAACAAGGCACTACATGTACAATATGGTCTACAATTGTTCCATCTCTTACTGACCTGTAAATATAATTTATCTGTCCAGGGACCGATTGTTCAAAGGATGGATAATGCTATCCACTAGATAATTTACTTTCCAGTGGATAAGTGTTGAGAAAACAAACAGTCAACACTATCCACTGGATATTGATTAATCCAGTGGATGGTGTTAACAACCATGGCCAGTCATGATTGCACATGAATGATGAAATCATTTATTTATTTGCTAAAATAGTCCCTGCGAGGGTTCTAGAAAAAGAAGGAAACTGATACAGGACAGTAACATTGCTTAGCATCAAACTGAACAAACTGAATGGAAGTGATGCTTCTTTACAATTGCTTTACTTGCAAATACAGCCACAAACATCACTTATTTGCTTTGCACTCTATTTTATGGTTACATATGTGTTCTTTTCCATATACTACTTGTCTAAAAGAAAGTTTCAGCTGATCATAAAATAAATGTAAAGGTACTGTAACAGTGGATTGTAATTATCTTACAGTGTGAGGTCCTTCTATAGCTTTCACTGGCAGTGGTTTCATCTTAGAGTTCTGAGTCCAGCCCTGCATGTGAAACAAGTGACATGCCAAGTTTAACATCATCTTTAGGAGCAATGTTATCTGCTTTAATCCATAACTGGCTAATAGGGAAACCATCATAAAGTAACAACAGTAACCCATTGGTCTGTGATTGGAACAGGTTATGACCACTGACCTTTAAACTGCTTTAATTACAAATAAACTATCAGTATAGTAAGCACTGTCAGTAGTAAGTTTCAATAAAGAAGAAGAAGAATATTTATTAAGCTCTTTTTTGATATAAATATTTTTTTCACAATCTTGAAATGGCACATAGAACTAATTCTATCTTTGGTAAAATTAAAGTGTGAGCTGGGAGGCTAAATTAAACAGATGGTTTTCTAGCTTGTTTAACTATATCTTTAATAGACTGGTCTCATGAAGGTGGGTGAGGTGTACCTTGATGGGAGCACCTTGTTGGATTGGAGACTTGATTCTTCTTTTCTTTTCTGCAAGTGATGTTTGTCGAGCAGCCTGGACTCCTGATGGATCCATCTGCCAATCAAAATAACATGTTGAAAACCATTCAGTACAGACTGTACAATTCTGAAAGACAACAAAAACAAGCTCAGGCAAACAAACCTTAACAACTGATAGATTGTAGCCACCAACTGAAAGGAAAAGTGAAATGTTAAATTCATAAAAGTAACATCTCAGTGTGATTTGAATTTTGCTTTACTTCCTTCCTCAAAAATTACTTGATTACAGTCAGAATTCTATTAACTAGTGACTCAGAACTTTTTAAGCGATGCATTTCCCTTATTTGTGAACACTGATAATACACAATTTTGAGGTCAACCCACATGATCTACTGACAAATCTGTTGCAGTAATCCATGTTAATATGAACTTGGCTCACAAGACGTTCATGTGCAGTTTGATTTTTAAAATTACCTACAGCATCAACTGAAACTTTGACTGAACCAAAGATATTTGATGGACTTCAAAGAGCAGTGTGCAACAATGTACTGCTGTTGCGCTAAGAGGCTGAAAATAATTTACTGATTGGTCTTAAATGAAACAATACGGTGTGCATGTTTGCAATAAACAATACATTTAAAATAATTTTATGAAGTACCAATGTATAATTATATGTAATGAAAATTACTTACCACCCACAACATCATTTGGAGGAGCAGCAGTGTATTTTGAAAACTGTTGTTCAGCCTCATGGAGCTAAATTCAGTAACAAATTCAAAATTTATTAAAACACTGTATGTACTGCTTGAGGGATCTTATTTGATGGCTAAACAATAACCTTGAGAATACAACTCAGGGTCGTGAGCAGGATTTTGCTTGGGTGGGTGTGAGCACCAGAAGCATGAGCATCTAGGGGAGGATCAGCGATTTTACTTTTTAATTTTGTTTTATTAGCTTCGCCTTATAAATAACACATACAGACAGAGCTCAGGTACAGAACAAACTAACAATAAACTTAAGGCAGGGTACCGCCAACAGCAGGGCCAATTAATGCGGGCCCGACAAATAAAATAGCTAAAAGGTATTACAAAGCTTTAACTACATGTAGGGAGAGTTAACACTACAGCTGCTCCTGCTGGTATTCTTTTTTTCTCAGCGCACCGTTACTACAATCAATTCTTTTGCTTGATATTTTGGCTCTTCTATTTTCTAAATTGATTGAAAATCAGTTTTCTGTTTGGAACAGTTGGCAATAATTCAGAACAAAACACTGGTTTTGAGTTTTTTTTTTCAAGAACATGGTACGAGGATGTGCCATTTAAAACAAACTTTCAGGATGAATTTAGATAAGCAAAACAAAGCCAAATTATGCAAAAATTCTAAAAGATTAATGACCACGTAAATTTAATTACACAAATGCTTCCCAACTTCCTAAGATTATTTTGCCTTTTTTGCTGTAATATGAGTGATATCAGTGAAGATAAACTTATTTATAAGTAACATCCAAACACTTTAAAACTACCAATTGAGACCAACTGCTTTCAGATTTTTTGTTTTGATATATTAGTGCTGGGAACTCAAGCAATAATGACCAACTTGACAGCTGAGATCAAAACGGATGCCGAAAGATTTCTCACCTATATATGTCAATGAAAATGCCTGCCGTGACTCAGAGTTTTAATTATCTCAAGAACTCTTTTGAATTCTCTTTCCTTCTTTCCTTCCTTCTCATGCTAGCAGCAAGGAGTCTGAGATGGTTTAAATCGTATCTTGCAGACAGACGGCAGAGACTCGCCCTATTGACTTGGGTGTTCCACAAGGAAGTATCCTAGGCCCACTTCTATTTAATGTTTACATTAACAGCTTGTCAGCTGCTTTAACGAAGAGTGAACTCATATTGTATGCGGATGATGCTGTTTTAATAGTTGCTGCGTCGACACCCAAAGAGCTTAATGATGCCCTTCGACATGACTTCACCCAAATCTCCGACTGGTATACCGACAACAAATTAACGCTTAATGTAAAGAAGACCAAATTGATGATTTCAGGTAGCAAGACAATGTTGTCTCCGTTTAATGACTTTCAGTTTTCTACTGATGAAGGGCAAATAAATCGTGTTTCATCTTTTAAGTATCTAGGCGTATTACTGGATGAGAAATGGAAATGGAAGGTGCATGTCAATAGCCTCTTACAAAAATTAGGACATCACCTTTCAGTCTTCAATCGAATCTATCATATGCTGGATCAGAAAAGTCTCACAGCATATTTTAATGGCCTTGTCCTACCACACCTAGATTATGCAGATATTGTCTGGGGTGACCACCCTGGTCTTACAACACAGATGAAACAATTACAATCTTTTCAAAATCGCTTTGCGAAGAAGACCGTTAAGTCGAAAGTGTCATAAGCAGAGGCCCTGACGTCGTTGCGGTGGGTGTCTTTACGTGCGAGGCGGTTCGGTCATCGGTGTTGTGTTGTGCAAGATGCAATGAAAGGTAGCATCCCCAAGCATTTCGGTGTATTCAGATCCACCATGAACCAACAACACAGTTATAATACCCGAAATGGCTACATACCCAAAGTCAGCAGGCCAAGAACGGAATGGGGAAGAAGCAAAACATATTATAAAGCCATTAACGACTGGGCCACACTACCAAGCGCTTTAAAGAAACTGATGCCGAAAACAATTTTTAAATACAAACTGAAACAGTTTTTATTGAACCATTTTTAACCTTAGTTAGTAGTATTTTAATTTCTTGTTCTAGTTTTTAATCTTAGTTAGCTACAGTTTTAGATATTTTTAGTTTTTATTACCGCATAGGTTTTGTCCTTTTTATTGTATCTTAGATTTTAATGTATTTTAAAGGTTTGACATTTATTTTCTCAGAGGATCCTCCTGAAAACCACCTCTAGGTGATTGGAGGCCTCCTCTTAAAATATTATGTATTATTATTATTTTATTATTTGTATTAGTCTCAGTTACAAATTTCATTTAAACGCCGGAAGACTGATTGACTGGCAAGTCGCGGTTCGGGACTGAGTCTTGCTTATCGTTAATGTCGTTAATCGTGGACAAAATTAATTTGTAGATATGTTTGTAATGGTTCTTGGAAAAATAAACTCTGTATCTTTCATCTGCGAGACATTGCAAAACAAAGAGAGCAAACTGTCTTTTCGACATTGCCGCATGCATACTTGCTTACGCTAATGGGCTGTCATCATCACTCAATCACCACGCGGAGATTCCTTCATCTTACATCATCATTGGCCAATCACCGTACAGGGAATTTTATCACACCTCCCGATACTACTTGCGGGCATTCTGCACAACTCCAGATACTATTTGCGAGCCAACTTTGGGCAAATCAAGATTTCATCTGGTTATATCGACTATAATTGATATTCATACTGTAAGTACTTCTTCTATTTACGTGCGGGTTACAATGATGCTTCCTCGGGTTTTGGCCTCTGGGCCAAAACACTGCGGGGGCATTAACAGCATGAAATAGGGTCAAGTAAGCTGTGGCAGGAAATTGTGAAGTCAGTTCACTTTTCCTGCATTCTGAGAGTCATTTTAACCCTCTCTCTCAGATTAAGCAGACCTTTGGGGCAGGTGAGGGGGTGCAGACGCACCCACCACAATCCCCCTGCCTACAGCGCCCTGCAACTGTACATGTCCATTCATGAAATTCATGACCTTTAATCATCAGGAACTGTCTCGTGACAAAAAAATGTGATTCAATGTTTGATGAAAACTGTTTAAGGTGGCTTACTACAGTTTTTACGAGGCAAGAGCGCTCGCTACGATTCGGCTGCCTGACGTCAATATTGTCGCGCTCGCAAAACTCTCGCGAGCAACACTAAAAGAAACGAAAACAAGTTTGAGCCCTTTATTCAAAAGTTAACAGTTTCAGAAGGTTTGGATATGTCAAAGGACGAATTTTCGAAAACAATACTACAAATAGGTTGATAAACAACCAACAGAGGAGTTCTAATTCGCGTTTTTTCATCGCTCATAATGTGTGGCATCATACAAGTGCGTGCTCAAATAAAAGGGCATGCGCAATTCGATTCTCGTCGGAGGTCGTAAAAACCTGACTTCGGGTCAAAATTTCTCAAAAACCTACCGTACAACCCATAATGAAATTTTCACAATTAATTTTTTGGGATGAAATGCGTCAACTGCCAAAATTAAAAAAAAAATCTGTAAGACAGATTTTGAGCTATCTTTTAAATAGGCAAAAAAACACATTTTCCTATTTTGCAAAAAATCTGTCTTACAGATTTTTAATTTATTTTGCATGAATGTTTTATCTGATTCAATTTCTAATTTCTGAATTTTTGAGGCAGGGTCATACGGGCAGATTTTGAGAAAAACGTCATTGAAATTACTAGTGCCCAGTCTCCTCTTAAGCACTCGAATATCCATTTTGGCTGTTTATTAGCATCTTTATTCCTCAAATGTCGGATATATTGGTTGTAAGATTAACAAACAGTAATAAGTGAAAGCTAAAACCTTTCTGGACATTTTACAATTGAAAAGAGTTCAAAGCTGGGCTCATTTACCCCCTCAAAACTGTAGTAAGCCACCTTAATTACATGTACATGTGAACATTAACCAACAAATCACAGCAGGTTTGAATTCCACAGGACAGATCAAGTAGGGAAGATGGCAATTTTTCCAAGAACATTATCACAGTATGAACGTTAAAACAAAAGAGATGTTGATTTGTACCTCAAAATGCCACGAAAAGGCACAAATTTGTTTGCATTACTTTTGCACAATACTGCACATGCATGCAAGCTAGCCAGCAATGGCATAGCTAATCAATGTACCTGTAGTTATTTACTAGTCTGATAATAAGTCACATGGCAAGTTTTTTTGCAAATACTTAAGCACATGAACATGAAATGCAGCCATTTACAGTCAAACCAGACATTCTCTTGATGGGAACTCTGCTGTAGTGCAATTAATGTAGCAAATGAATACTAGCTGATTGACAGTTTATTTGAAGCAACTTTCAAATTTCAATTCAAATTTGCTCATTAAGTGAGTTCCCAAGTTCTGGTTTTCATATTGCCGTCTACATGTAAAACAAGGTAATACCACCTCTTTTTCAAAGAAACAGAAAATAATTGCCTGATAGTCGACTGTTTATCAACAGAATGCAAAAATATAGTGACAGCTACAGGCTAAGTTTAAATCACCAAAATGAGAATCATGTTTCAAAATTAAAACATAAGCAGAAACTTGTGGAACAAATTTGAATTTTTAAGCTCAATTCCCAATTTGAGCTAAGCCTGTCACTAATTTTTCACAACTGTCTTTTGATAAACAGTCAACCACAGGGCAATTAATTCCTCCTTCTGATCTTCAAAACAGAGGTGGAATTACTGTGTTTCATACACGACAAAAGTAATGAAAACAGGAACTTGGCATCTTGCTCGAGCAAATTGGAATTTAAAGTTGCAAGTTGCGTTGAGGAAACTGACAATCAGTACTGGAACATTGCACCACAACATTGTACAAGAACATCCAGTTTGACTGTAATTGTCATTGTATGCTCATCGTGAGGACAGATAGAAGAGTAAACTTTACTCACAGGAGCCTGGTGGTGTTTAACTGGTGATGGTTGAAGTGTAAGCTCAGCTGCTGGCTGTAAGAGGAATTCACTCAATGTGTCAATGTTTAAAAACTAGCATATATCCATGATGCATTGTGTGTTTTTTAAACAACAATGTTATAGTAGTAAACAGTTGTAAGTGAGGTGCTAAACTGCTTTAGAAGTTGGGTGGTGGCTGTACATGTAATCTCTGCATGAGACTGTTAACTTGAGAACTTTTGTTACGTTTGGCTTCAAACTATACAATAATTTTTAACGTAAATCTCACTCACAAAGTGTACTTATATTAAAATACTTTCCATTTTTTATTATTTTATTCAGCGAACTCTTAAAATACTTTTTTGGTCTACATGGCTAATAAACCACAAGACAGTCAGCTTAACAATATGTGTTAACATTACCAATCAGGGCACTTTCTGCACATTCCAGGAAAATCACATGGTCTTATCAACAGTTTAATGCAGATGTGCATGCCATTCCTCCAATTTTTATTGAGGAGAGTACATGGCTGTACACAGGCTAACTTTGAAAAGCTTTCAAAATTCACCCTCATGGGCAACAATGACAACAAGTTGATAATCATTAACATCAATTTACATGTATGTTTGGGCTATACTGATAATATGACGTTTAGATCAGTGTCATCTTGAGGATTAAGCGTAAAACATGCATTCTTACTGGTATGAGTCCACGCTCTATTAAGCTGAGAATTCCCTTCTGAGCATCTTCTTCTGTGATTGGAGGAGGGGTACGCTAAATCCAAGAGCACATTCAACACAGTTATTGCTGATATGTACTTAAAGAGTGTGACCCACCCACTGTCACTTGCCTCTAAATCTCTCATAATATAAGAAGCTGAAAACACACTGGTCTAGCTGCCCTTTATAGGCCTAGGGAGCTGCATGAAGCAGCTAGATAGGGTTCATGACTTTCCATGACTTCTCCAATTTTCTCCACGACCTAAATTTGACCATTTTCTTAGAAATCACATGTACTTACCAGCAATAGGTTTGTACATTACATTAGCTATTGATACATGTCAGTGAGTATGATGTACAATGTATTGCAATCAATTACAGTAAGTACTGCTTTTAAAATTAATGACAATGAATACAATGACTTACTGACGGGTCCACTTTATTAGCTCTGGGTAGAGTGCTAAGTGGGTCAACAGTTGAGCCCATAATAACTTTACCAGGAACCTGAAATAAAAATGCAAAATTTAAATAAAAATATCTTAACAGGGATATGAGGCCAAAATGCATTGGGTATCAATTTCTCCCTGTGTTCCAAGCTAGCACATGTTTTAATTTGTGAGTGCTGTACACAATTCAGAGGTCTTTTAGACTCTTAGACGGACGTATACAAAACATGGACCCGGGTCCATGGACCACCCCTGTGGACCCGGTCCATGGACCACCCCATGGACCCGGTCCATGGACCACCTCTGTGGACCCGGTCCATGGACCACCCCTAGCTGAGCCTGTTTTTCATTGTATACATGTACATGGAAACAGACATATACAAAACATGGACCCAGGTCCATGGACAACCTGATGGACCAGGCCTTATTTTCAAAAGCAGATTGTACCTGTCAGTGTAAAGGTTAGACTGGGGACATTGTATAGAACTCAGACTTATGACACTCAATATCCAGTTCCTGCTTTCTTAGGGACGGACCATTATTTTTCTGTAGGGGGGGGGGGATGAAAAATATTGAAAAAAAGTGTTTGCAGGGCCTAAAAAGACAAAATAAAATGGTTGCAAACATAATATGTATTAAAAAAAATAGTTTGCATAGACGTCAGAGAAACTTTTTTTTAATTTTTTTTTTATTTTTTAATAAAGACTAGTGAGCAGCACAATTGGGAAAGACTTCTTGTAGTTGTAAGCTTGTCGTTTATTTCCGACGCGTTTCGTCTCTAACTGAGACTTCTTCAGGGACTAGCAAAGATCGCATATATAGCACATTCGCGTTGCTAGCTCAACTTCCCATGGAAGTGAATAATAACTAAAATATGCTGTAAACGAACGTTACAAAAGACGCCTTAATACATATGTTATTGCATATAATACATTTGTTATTGCAATAACATCTGTATTAAGGCGTTTTTTGTAACGTTCGTTTACAGCATATTTTAGTTATTATTCACTTCCATGGGAAGTTGTAGCTAGGGACGCGAATGTGCTATATATGCTGTTCTTTGCTAGTTGTATTCATTCCCTGAAGACGTCTCAGTTAGAGACGAAACGCGTCGAAAATAAACGACAAGCTTACAACCACAAGAAGTCTTTCCTTGTGCTCCTCACTAGTCTTCGTTAAAAAATTAAAAAAAAAATTACTGCCACCAATCTTCGCAGTGTACGTCTTAGAAAACGAAAAAGATGAGTTCAGAGGTGTTTATTGGTCGCCACCATAAAATATTGAATTAAATAATGATTGATGGCAGCAAAAGCGAACCTCCTTTTTGTGTCAGATCGTGGTTAAAAAAGATCGAAAAAAAATTGTTTGCAGGAAGGTGTTGTTAGAAAAAAATTGTTTGCAGAGGTGCATAGCTAAAAAAAAGGTTTGCAGAGAGAGATTTTTCATCCCCCCCCCCCCCCCCCCCTCCAGAAAAATAATGGTCCGTCCCTTATATGTAATTGAAGCTTTTGCCAGTTAGGATGGACCAGCAGGGGCATGTGAGGTTTTGGTGTTCTCCTCATTGATTTTGCTCGATATTAGTTTTCAAACAATCGCTGAAGTACAACAAAACATACTAACCTATCATTGTTATGATGGGATGCAAAATATCTAGTGCTTATCTGTTAGATTCGTTGCAAACAAAGTTTAGCTTTAAATACATATGCTATTAAGAAATACAGAGAAAATAAAGCCGACTTAGTGGAGTGTCACCATTTTGATCAGACAAAACAAAAGTGAGGTCAGACATCATATTACAGTACTGTTCGATATGTGAGCCTGCTAATCTAATGCGTTGTTAACGCAGAACATTGGTGTTTGCACTCGAAAGCAAAGAAAAACGTTGTCCAGACATTTTGTCCAACTGCTGTTGGAATTTCATTGGACATTGGCAAATTGTGGTCGGCCAATGTACAAAGTCCGACTGTGGACAATACTGTGGAACCCACATATATTGTGCATGAACATGCATGATGAAAATCAGGCCCAGGGGTGGTCCATGGACCAGGTCCACGAGAGTGGTCCATGGACCGGGTCCATGAGGTGGTCCATGGACCAGGTCCACAGGCCCACAGAGTGGTCCATGGACCGGGTCCATGGGGGTGGTCCATGGACCTGGGTCCATGTTTTGTATACGTCCCTCTTAGACATGTTACATGTATATGCATGAATACCACCCAAAGGACGATTATCATGATTATACATTGTACAAATGTCAATTACGATGGTTGCTGCTGAACATTCCAGCAATAAAGGCAAAAATAACCAGAGCTATCAAAAAGAACCCAAAACATGGTTACAGTTTGAATACAGTTTAAAGAAGAACTTATTGAAACTTTACAATGTAGCTCTTAATGGTCCTTAATTGCTACCCTGCGAGAGAAAAATAAATTTAAATCAAAACTATCCATCTAGTCCAAAGTCATATATTTTAGTAAAACAAAATAACAGATATTTTAAGCATTTTTTCAAGGTTTGGCATTAACTTTTGCGAGAATGCTTCCCCAATCAGAATTTAATCGCGAGGGCACTTAGAGAAATGAGTTACAGTGAGATGTTTCAAAATAATTATAGTATACAAAATGTTACTGTGTCATAAGTAGATTTTTAGTACATAAATCAACTTTTACCCTAATGTTATTGCTCAAACGTTTGGCACAATCTCTCTTAAGAAAATAGAAAAAATAGATCTACATCCATCCATTATTGTACAGCTGAGTGTTAACCATGCTAGCTTAAGCATCCTTACAGGCTTACACATGCAAAATGATTCAAGTTGATCAGCATATCTTTCTTGAAGAAAATTATTTTGTCTAATTTATTTGTTGTTTAATTCCTCTTTGCACATGTATACTTTCATATTAAGCAAAAAAAGATAAAAAAGCACATTAAAGTGGAACTTGATTAATTTGAGAAGTTTCAGAAAGAGTTCAAAAAGAGTTGTGAAGCTGTTGGTAACCTTGTGTCATCCCCTCTCCCCCTCAGGATTACATTCAAACCTTAAAGAAACAACTTTCAAATGGGAAGGGTGGTCACAATAAAATATTTGTTTCTTTTCAAGCCAGGGCATGTTTTTTTAAATGACAAATTTAAAGGCAAATTTATTGCTGGGAATTCAACAATTATTTTGAAACTGGTTGTAGCTACAGTTAAACCTTCCAGACTGACACTGCGACTCACAAAAAAGAACAGAAAAGGTACCAAAAATTGAGGATTAAAGATGAGTTAACTTACAGACCTGTGCAAGTTGCTCATGCTTGTCCACAATGTGTGGAAGAGCAACACCGTATCGTTCATTCAAAATGTTCCTTGCTGTTGGATGGGCTGGGTTACTGAGAATCTTTAAATTTCTAAGATCTCTAGCCTACAAAAATGAATAATAACAAAAAATTAAATAATAAACATAAAATGTGATTGTACTTGTACACAAATAGCATAATTTGTATAATACCTGTTGCCCAGGAGCAGGAGCATTTGGTCCTGGCTTATTTCCTTCCTTTGCAATTGCCAGTGGCTCTAAGAGACTCTTGAAGCTATAATAAAGAAATGAATAGTGGTATATGTATGTCCGTGCCCAGCCTTAACAAACTCACGATCAGGGCCAGTTCCCAGGGGGGCTACTTGGGATTTCAAGTGACGGGAATGATAGAAGAATTTGTTTTCAGTTTGAAATTTTGGATTCCGGGATTTTTTTGGGTAGGAAAATTTGGCAAGTATTTGTAAGGGTGGCTTGATTTGAGTAGGGGTTTTTTGGGGGTATTACTGACCTACATGTAGGCTAAGTGTTCTTGGATGTCTCTAGTGTTGTTAAACCAGATGAAAGAAAGATCATTCACACTATATGATATGATGAATAAAACAAACACAAACATTCAATTTCTAAAATGCTTTTTAATTAATGTTTTAAGTTTTAAGGTGATTCCACTGAATTGCATTGCGCATCCTTGCTGCACATGAGTTTTCACGTCATTTAGCACGTGCACGAGCGCGCGCGCACACAACATTACGGCTTTTCTTTTAGGTTAAGCTCAGAAGAGAAATAAATGGTCATTTTCTTCTAAACGAGCACGGTGACCCCCATTTTTTAATGCATAAATTTAAAAGACATCCGGTTGACTACAATATATCGCAATTTAAAGAAAAGTTAAATAATCTACTTTGAGATATTTTTATTTCAATGCTTTAAAAAGTACGTTTTGAGGTAGTGCTGCTTGTGCACGCACGCAGCAAAATCTTTAATTTCGTTCATAATCTTAATTCCAGTTTAATTAAAATAGTTTATTATGTAAGATTAAAGTCTATTTCGTTGAACTGCTTCGATATTTTAACGCAAGAAATGATTTTTTCTAGAAATGATAGTTCCCTTTTCGGATTATGAGCGTTCCTAGTATGAACCTCGTGGGTCATATGTTATATAATAGCCATCCAGGTTACACAAAAACGAGCACGGTGACCCCCATTTTTTATTGCATTTTTGTAACGCTCATAACATAGTTATGAACTGGACCAAGTCTTAGAAAATTCTAAATACTCCTTCTTTTTCAGTGGAATCACCTTAAGGGTCAGAAATTTGCATGGGATTGTTTTGGGGTTAATTTTTGGTCCAGGGATATTTTTGGGTTTTGTTGGAAGCCCTTGGCTAGAGATTTTTCTGGGTCTTGATTTTTGCTCCCATTCGATCATCCCCGTCATTTGAAATCCCCCCCCCCTCCCCCCCCCCCCCCCCCCCCCCCACTTGGGCCCTAGTTGAATTAAATGTGATTTCGTAAATCATCTTGTTGTGTGTGAATCAATCTCTGGTCATAAGACTTCCAGTTAACAAGGACTTGTTTTCAGTGGGGTCTGCAAAACTGTAAATATATAAATACATGTAAAAATATTGCATTACCCTGTTTCATTCTTATATTAGCTTTGTACACATATACATGCAGTACCCTCACCAATGATTCCTGGACAGAGTTTTTTTTGTGTGTTATTGGGCAAGACACTTTTTCTCTACCCAGGTGCACATGTATATAGATGTAACTGACAGTATACCTGGCCAGGGGGGTAACCCTGTGAATCATGGACTAGCATCCCATCCTGGGGAGAGTAGAAATGTTCCTAGGTACTTCCAGCACAGTATAAGGCACTTGGCTTAATTAATGTTCACTTTACCTTTTTCAGCCCCATTATAAGTGGTACTCTTTCAGTTAGAAGCTGAGGTGCATATGTACACTATGTTAAAATTTGATTATCATTATGGTGGAGAAGAGTTGCTATAATATACTACATGTACAGTAGTACATTTATTATTATGTGTGAATGTACAACATCGTTGTGCAGACTGACCTGGCTTTTTGTGCCACAGCACTTTTCTTAAATGTCACCATGCTTTGATCTCTGGTGAGGTAAGAAAGAAATAATTATACACTCAAACTAGAGCAATTAACCCTTGGATGCACAGAGGGGGGGTGGGTGGGTGCTTTTTTTGTAATTTTGTAAAAGGGATTTACTCTCTAGTTCTGAACCTTTCAGTAGCTGTTCATTCATCCCTTGCAAAAGTTTTGATATGTTAACTATGTGTCCATGATTTTTGACATTGCCATGGCCACATCATAAGTACTTGTAGTTATGGCCAAAATTCTTTAATTTTTCTGGGTTTTTATTTTAACAAAATTGAATATGATTCATATATTTTTACATTCCATTTCCACTTTGGCTTGATTTTGTATCTGCATTTCCATTATTTTCTGACCATCTAAGAAAAATGGTGAAATCCCAGCTTGTGGATCTAATGATGTCATGTGACGTCATAGCCAACAAAAACTATGTCATCCTGTGGAGTGAGCTAATTACATTGTAGGGCTTTCTACTCAATGCAGAATAGTGGAACCCCGTTCTGCTTAATATGGACAAACCCACTATATAATGGACAGTTTCGTTTGTCCTGACATTAAAGCTCAATATATTTTCTCTAAAATTAACCCGCTTATTATGGACACCTGTTAATGCAGACAACAGACACTTTTCTGTGTCCCGATTGACAAACTCTTATACATCGTCAACCCCGCTTTACGGACACTGTTTATCTGTGCATTGTCTATCATCTGACTATCATGATTATGTGCTAATTCAAGACATTGTACCTGGTCAAATAATAACAAATTTTGGTGGGCTTTATTGAAGGATGCCAAATTAAAGGAAGGATCTGCAAAGAATAAACTCACGGACTTCTTCAAATGAGTCGGTTGTCGAGTCCCAAGAACAGTTAAAGTAATCTTAGTCCAAGAGTACAGTCAAGTAGTATGAGCGCAAGGTTTCCATACTTTAAACCTGTTACATTTGTACAGTCACAGAAGAAATTAGACAACATTTAATGCTGTTAAAATGTCTGCTCTTGTAATTTCAAGAACAGTATTACAAACTTAATTTTAGTCCGAGAGTATGATAAATGACCATAAGGTTCCCATTGATAGTTTAAACTTGTTCCAGTTACAGACTTGCAATTAAACAACATTTTGTTGCCATAAAAATGTCTGCCTTAGTCTATGTAATAGATAAAACGTGTTTGTGACTATTATCTGAGAGCACGCTTAATATAGACACCCCAATAATACAGACACTTTGACATGTTCCCTTGGTGTCTGTATTAACTGGATTCCACTGTAATTTCACTGTGTATTAATTAATAGAATGAAAACTTCCCCACACTAATGTACCACAGAGGGGTTATGAATCTGCTTGTATGTCCAAGGGTTAAAGGATGTCAAATACATCTTTGGTTCTTTATGCAGCCAGGGACATACATATTATTTTGCACATGAGCACAAAAGAAAACTAGACAGGCTCATTACCGAACCCATGCCTGCTCTTAATTTTCTTGCCTGCACACTAAATTTTGAAAGGACTCCAATTTAAATCAACTCTGTCCCTCTCAAAAAGCCAAAAAAGTATTAATAATTAATGAAATAATATCATACATGTACAAGTGTACACATGTATGTTTTTGCTCCTGAGAAAGCCCTTTAATAAAATTATAGCGGAGCTCCGGCGTGCAAAGCGCACCAGCGGAGCACCATGGGTAAGGAATTTTGGTAACCTATCGATGCAAGAAATTTTGGTTATGACGTCAGCGTACGCCCACCCGCCCGCCCGCCCGTACAGACAAAGCGCGCCAGCGGAGCACCATGGGTAAGGAATTTTGGTAACCTATCGATGCAAGAAATTTTGGTTATGATGTCAGCGTACGCCCGCCCGAACAGACTCTCGGGGAGGGGGAGTGGAGTCCTAAGGCAGCCCAACCGGGAGTGGGGACCGGAAGGAGAATAGGCTGTGGGAGATGGGGAGCTCTACAGCACATCTCTACTTATCAGATTTAAATAAAGGGCAAAGTTAATACCCGAGGAGCTCAGCTTTTAGGCTCGGCTAAATCTATTTTAAAAAGTTTTTTTCTCATGTTAAAAAAGTGATCTGGACATTTCATTTCATCTTAAACGAAGCAATTGTATGAAAAGGCGGCAAACTCTTGCACGTTGTTCACTGCTGAATTGAAATACGGGAAGAAAGCGTGTTGGAGGACATAGATCTTCGTGAATATTTCTCGCTTTATTTACTTATCTACAGCATGGAAACTTATGCCAAGTGATTTAGGATAACCTCTTAACGGGAAGATCCGAAATAATTTTTGACCTGAACATGATATATCGGAGTACGAGTCAAAAACAGCGAGAGTTGAAGCACTGTCTTCGGTTCCTGCGGCTGACCAAGATTGGAAAATTAACTGAGCTAATTTTACAAGTGTTCTCAGAGCCGGTCAAGTTGACTGAAGTGACGGATAAAAGACTGTTAAACGCTACACCGAAAGGAAGAAAGATATTGATCTTCGCTGATAATTCAAATTTTGTATGTCCGTGGTGTGAGATTATTACGAACATTGGACGAAACTAGTGCCGTTTTCGTTGCTTCGTCTCCGATGTTGTTTGGCTGGTTTGAAAGCTTTGCCCTGCAGAATTTACAAGCCTTCTCAAAATATGAGGTAACAAACGTAAATGTACACATTTTGTTATGAGAATCTGTTTATACTTCACTTATGAGTGAATTCGATGCTGTCGGTTTTCAGATCTTCCCGTCAATTATAAGCTTAAGCTTAAATTTCGTTAAAACGGCTGCTTTCAAACCTCTTAGCTTTAATCACTTTTGAGAACTTTTGCCTATTAAATGTTTCGTTTCAAATATTGTGTTTTTTTAGTTAGTGGAATTAACTGCGAGTTTCATCGTTGGATTTTGAAAAGAATATTCAATTATTGAGCTACACGGATCAAAACATGATTTTGCGCGCTGCATTTGCAGTAGTCTGAAATGTCATCCATCCTCTCTTCCTTACCCGCCCGCGCCCCTCCTCTGGGGGGTAAGGAAGAGAGGACGGATGACATTTCAGACTACATTTGCAGAAAAATCCCGCAAACAAATCAAAACATAAAACCAGTAAACCTTTGGCAACGATACTGTCATACTTCACACCAACGATTAAACGATTTATTATCCAACTGCTCTATTTCACTCGCTTGCATTTTTGTTATTTTGGTCACAGGCGGCCCAGACGTTGTATTCGATTTTGGCGATTACGTTATGTCTTCAGCAGATAAGACAATGTATTGAGAACACTTTGAACATTGCTCTAAATAGAACTTGTATTAAAGATTTGAATGAAAATGTCTTACACTATGTTTATCTTACGTTATTTTGACATTTCTGTGCTCCTGGAGTGGGTTTAAAGCTGTTAAGACGAAATTTTCATTCTGAGGTGTGCTTTCCCTAAATCGTTTCTCTTTCAAAGCACACCTCAGAATGAAAATTTCGTCTTAACAGCTTTAAACCCACTCCAGGAGCACAGAAATGTCAAAATAACGTAAGATAAACATAGTGTAAGACATTTTTATTCAAATCTTTAATACAAGTTCTATTTAGAGCAATGTTCAAAGTATTCTCATACGTAGTCTTAATATCGGCTGAAGAATCGAATACAACGTCTGGGCCGCCTGTGTTTTGGTGAGTGTGTTGAAATCTCGTACGCGTGATAAATTTTTAGATTCGTAAACGAGTATTTACGCCGGTTTTTATATTGCGAGTTGCCTGTGCTTGGGTGAGTGAGTTCAGACTTTTCCTAACGCACATTTGCCTGTTAGAAACGAAGGAAATTCATTCACTTCTCTGCATAAAATTCTCTAGGGTATTTAGCAATGTGTACGATAAAAAATGCCGCGTAGTAATCATGCAACGAAACCAAGATGGTTCAAAACTACATTGTAAGCTTATTAGACAGCGAGCACCACTTCCTAAATCACAAACTGTCACAATTCTTACACAAAAAAAACTGCTTAAAAATGACTTAAACCGGCTCCCAATGAATTTGCTGAGTTAGTTTTGCTGTTGTGATTTTCTTTGTTGTGGCCTAGCTGAGTTCATTTTGTTTAGCTGCGAATTCAGTTTGTTCAGTGCATTGAGTTGAACTTTTGCCTTGACTGTTTTGCATTAAATCAAAACAAATTTCTTCGCCTTATAACCCTTAGAGTTATGAAAAGTCTTAACACTAAAATGTGATGTGTGCGCCTACGTGCATACGTGCATGAGGGACCAGAAACTCCTTATGCAGGAACCCAATAAAGTGCAGCGACATGTACCTATATGGGCAACCGTATACGCTTAGAAATAGTGTGGCTACGTATTAATGACCATTAATTGGGAAACAGTGCAAACTCAAGCCAAAAAATAATAAATAGGAGCTCCGCTTTTAGGCCTGCCTAAATCTATATATTAACAAACTATGATGACATTTCATTTTCTTATCTAGCTCATCTATATTTTGTATCAGTAACAAACTAACTTAATTATTTCTAGTAACTTAGTTTAATTGGGCAAACTGAACCACACATGCATTCACGTATACTATTTAAGCCTTCTTAATAAGTTTCTTTTCGGGTCTCCCTGCTACTCTTTGTAGTTATTTTAAATTATTGTATATCCTATTTTTGTATTTTTTTCTGTGGCAAATAAAAATTAATAAATAAATAAAATGTGAATTATCTATTTAAGGTGATTCCACTGAAAAAGAAGGAGTATTTAGAATTTTCTAAGACTTGATCCAGTTCATATCTATATTAAGAGTATTACAAAAATGCAATAAAAAATGGGGGTCACCGTGCTCGTTTTTGTGTAACCTGGATGGCTATTATGATAAATATATGACCCACGAGGCTTATATTAGTAACCCTAGAAATCCGAAAAGTGAACTATCATTTTTAGCAAAAACCGTTTCTTGCATTAAAATATCGAAGCAGTTCGATAAAACAGACTTTAATCTTACATATAACCAACTATTTTAATTGAACTGGAATTAAGATTATGAAAGAAATTAAAGATTTTGCTGTGTGCGCACGTAAGCAGCACTATCTAAATACGTACTTTTTAAAGCATTCAAATAAAAATATCTCAAGGTAGAGTATTTAACTTTTCTTTAAATCGCGATATATTGTAGTCAACCGTATGTCAATTAAATTAATGCATTTAAAAATGGGGGTCACCGTGCTCGTTCAGAAGAAAATAACCATTTATTTCTCTGCCGAGCTTAACCTGAAGGAAATTGCGTAATGCCGTGTGCGCGCGCTTGTGGCACGCGCTTATGCGCGCGCTAAATGACGCGAAAAGTTATGCGCAGCAAGGATGCGCAATGCAATACAGTGGAATCACCTTAAAGGAGAATGACTGACATTGTAAATTACAAACAGTTTGCTATGAATCTTAATCATTCAAAAACTCATTAATAATTCATAAAAAAATAAGAAAGAAATTAATGTTTAATGAGTGTCTCTACATGTATATCTGATAAAGACACGGCTGAACTTTACATCCAATTTTCTAGGACAAAATAACCTGAAATCTAAATACTGTATTAGTGCAAGAATGAGTTGATCTACATCAGAAGATTTTGAAGCCATTCAATATTAAATTTGCAGTTTGTGTTTTATCAAGTCTTAAACACTTGGCTACGCCTCATGTTTTAAACTTGATGTAAAACTCTGCTGGTCATTTTAAATTATTAAGTGTGATTGTCACAGAAAACCGGGCAGAAGTCACAGATCGGGGTCGGCCGATTCCTTCCATATTTTGGCTGTTTTATACATTCGATCAGTGATGTTGAAAGGCGGTATTCTTAGATTTCAAGAGCTTTTCGTTTTCGAGATCAGACTACCCCCCCAAAAACCGACCGTTAATTTCAAAAAATGCCGTTTAATAATACACTCAACAATTAAACAAGCTTTATAAATAAACGCGCTCCTTGAAGGCTCCTATCTTTAAGATTCTATCACCTGGACTTATATATATAGACTTGTGATAAGCCATTATCGACCTTTCTAAAGCATTTTTGAACTTTCAGTACAAAAACCAATTTGCAGCAAGCAAACTTCAAAACTTCTCTTTGCATTTTTAACCACTTTTTGTGAAATATTTATCTCGGAAAGGCGGCGGTTAATTGCCAAAAAAATGTGTGCTGCTGAGTGGCAATTAACCTACCTTTCGATATCCACAAAAAAAATTCTGGGATCTACAGATTCAGAAGCGGCTTCAGCGAGTATTCGAGGTGCGTTTTTACGACCAAAGCTGCAATTTTGTCACGTCATCCACTATGGTCATGCGCTGTTTGTTTTCACAAATTAGGAAAAAATGTTAAATTCTTGCAAGAAAAATAGCTCAAATATGATTATTGTATTTTTCATATCCAGAATTTTCGTCAAATAAACAATTCACTGCTTCGATATGTGATTTGCGCTTTCGATATGTATCTCATTTTCTAAGAAATTATTTGCATAAATGCCAAATATTTTAGCGCATAAATAAGCAAAGGATTTTATGTATGAAAGTTCTTGTGTGATAATGATAAAAACTGTTTATTTGAGTCAAAGTGCAGTCTTACATTCTCGGGAGACGAATAAAAGAACTCATTGTACTTTTCTATGTAGTCTATTTAATCAAGCGATGGAGCTGATATTTACTTTTCGAAAATTTGCATAATTGTCAAATGAGTATCAGGAAGATCGGATTTCATCCGACAAAATTGCGTTTCTGTCGTTCTTTAAAAGGACAGTTAGGTAGTCAATTATAAGTAAAACAAACTTTGAATAATATCTTTTCAAGTTTTAAATGTATTTTTCCAAGATATCTTTTGAGAGGCAAATGTGCTCTAGTCAGATTGATTCATAGCGGCTTCCTTTGAAATGTACAACCGTACCGGCAACTTGTAAGAATCGATGTAAAATGTAAAGTAATTTGCAATGTGGCTGTTATAAGTGAATTCATATTGTATTGTATTATTGCTTAGATTTCTGAAGAAAATCTCAACTGAGCAAGAAAATTGAGGATTTTCTTTATTTAATTATAAGTTAGAATCTTGGGCAATTGAAATGAAAAAGATACGACCACCCTAACCAAAATTTCAATTGTACTACACTACAAATGACTTATTTTTGCTTTAGTGCGCATTCATTGTTGATTCAGGGAAGGGGTAGTTTATCTCTCTTGTTATTCTGACCAATCTTTCCAACCATTGAAATACAATTGAAAATGCAATTTTTCAACAATTGAAAGACCACCCCTATCCCCGATGGAAAATAGCGCTCTTTGGCTTTAACACGAATTAATTCGGGGAAAGGGGAGTGGCCTTTAATTCCCTTGTGGTTCCGTTCGAGATTGCAGGTTGTTACCTGGAAATAAATCCAGCGAAAATAAAATAAAAATCTTAGCTAGAACTTTTGACACTTTCAGCAGTTTTCGAATTTAGTGTCGCCTTACTTTACTTTACTGGTTTTTTTTTAACAATATTTTTTCATGAAATACCAAACATTAAACAGGTTTTGCTGATCGCCTCGTATTCTGAGTTCAAAAAATAATAGAGAGCTTAAGCACAGGCGTTTTTGAGCCATGGACGGCAGCCGAAAATTGAACCTTCTCGTCTTTAGCGCTTATTGTCAGCTTTTTGTCCTTAAATTCAAGTAGTAAGTGCTAAACTGAAAGCTTTCTTACTTATTTTTGGAGGTAAAAGTTCGTTAAAATCTTAAACATTCGCCTTCCGGTTGCCGTCCGTGGCTCAAAAATGTCTGTGCTTTAGCTCTCTAATGTCGCTTCAGTGTTTTCTTAGTTCCTTTACTTCACCGCCATCTTACTTGCCACAAGAACAGGATCTCACTATAACTCTTCTATGGCGTCAATATAGGGATTTTTTCTTTGCGGATTCCCAACCACTGTCAACGCATACCTTGCGCAAATATTTTTCAGTTCCACGACTTTAAGGTTTTTGAGCTTCTTGCCTTTTGCGATTTTCAAAAGACAGTGGGTGCTGAAGATCTAAGCAATGTCGCGTGCGATACATGATGAAGTGTAATCAAATCATGTGTCGCACGCGACATTGCATACACCTCCCCTAGAAAGTGGCTTTTGTGGTTCCAAATTGCATATGATTAAATGAGAAAAATTGCAGAGGCGCTCGGGCCGCGGATGGTTCGTGGAGGTTTACCACTAAATTATTGTCGTTTTGACGGGGAAAGGATGTAACATTGGGCACTTTTTCGGTATGCATTTATAGAATCACTATCGAAGCCTTTGAATTTGAGGCGTTTTGAGGGGAAGATAGCAAACTTTGAGAATTACAGCTCATTTCATGAACACGGGTCGGCATTATGGCGGTTCGAGTGTGGTACCTTTCGCTTCGCTTAGACTAGTAGGGAGAAATTTTAGAATTAGCATATTATGCTAATTTTCAAAGCTCACATGAATATGTAATATAAGATTGATAAAACAATAAACATTTGACAATTTTAGATCATTTTATTTATTTTCAGTCGTATCCTAAGCTTTGGCTACCTGTGGTAAACCATGCTAAATTACGTGCACCAATTATTCAAAATCAGGGTAGTTTTCTACAGGCTTGAAACAAAGTCGGTGACTCCCACGTTATTTTTGGTATTTCTGACACAAGTAACTCATTAGGGACAGACCATTAGAAAAGTGATGGGGAGGGGAGGGGAGGGGGATTTTTGGCTTGCAGGAATTCTTTTTTCCCGATTGCCTGTGCAGAATTTTTTTTTTTTTGTTTTACTGCAGCCCTATGCACGATTTTTTTTTGATAAAATTTACTTCATGCACAATTTGCTATTGAATTAATTAAAAACAGTGTTACTTTGATTTATTAAATACATAGCTTGAATGTACTTCAACATTACTTTCTATTTATTTTATGACATAAAAAGTAAGTAGCAGTTTACAGGTGTATAGTGAAAACTTGGGTAATTAATATACCTGTCAGGCCCGTAGAAATTAATTTGAAGTGAGGGAGCCCAAAAGTTAGCACTGATTGTGACGGTATTAAAATCGGCAGGGGTAATTTTTCGAACGCCGAACGCAGAACGCCGAACGCGTAACAAAATCACCGAAACAAGCAAAATCCATTACCTTTATTGGGAGCTAACCGTAAACAGGCTAACCTGGGCCTTTTTTGGCTAACCTGAGCGATATTCAGGCTAACCGGAGTGCTTTTAAGATAAAAACTCCGGTTAGCCTGAATGGCACTCCGGCTGGGTTTTGCTTGTTTCGCGTTCGGCGTTCGGCATTCTGCGTTCATCTAATGTAAACAAATGTAATCAAATGTAAACATGCTCTTATGCCATTTGGTACATTTTGGAACACTTTTCGAGAAGAATTATAATTCTGGTTTTATATCAAAATGCGGCCCATGGTGTGTATAAATTTTTTCTTTGGGTTTTCCCTTGCATGAATTTTGTTTTCGGACATTTTCCCTTGCATGATTTTTTTTTCTCGGTTGGGAAAATAAATCCACCACGGTTGAATAGGACCTCAGCTTTGCGACATATCTCGGGCCGTGTACTCCTGCTTGCGCCAAGCTCGAAAAGATGGTTAGGCAAGTCCTTGTTGCAAGCCTTTATAGGAATTATGGCAATATTATCTTTTCCTGGCTCTGGACCGCAAAGCAAATCCTCTAAATAAAAGGAAAAACTTATTTCGAGATCATGATATATTGCATACTAATTGGATCACGTTAGCTGTTGTATTTACCTACGGTATATAATGAAAAAAAAAACATGCTTGTTCGTAATGTGTATTGAAATTGCTTGTTTCAGGGTCTTTATGGCTCATATTCTCTCCACATGAATTTAGGTTAAGTGCTTTCTACAAAGACAAAGAAAATTCTTCACATTTTATTTTCAAACATCTCTTGACTGTTCAGTTGCAGGTTGTACATTTCAAAGGAAGCCACTATGAATCAATGTGACTACAGAACATTTGCCCAGAAGATTTCTGAGAAAATACATTCAAGGTTTAAAAATAAAGTATTATTTAAGTCTTATAGTTTACTTATTTTTAAAGCATGGCAGAAACGCAATTTTGTCGGATGAAATCCGATCTTCCTGATACTCGTTTGACAATTACCGTAAACACCCGCAGATAAGCCGCACCCGCAGATAAGCCGCACCCTGAATTTAGCAACTTAAATTTTGGAAAAAAAGTTTTTTTCTAAAGAGTCTCCAGAAGTCTTCTTCATCGAATGTAACTCACCATGGCAATGAAACGGAATTGAACATGAAAGTCTTACCCACAATTTTAGCGTTTTAATATAATCATGAGCATCATTTCCTTTAACTTTGACATATGATTGATCTTTTTCTGGTACTTGTTGACAGGTATTTCTTCATTCAACACTTTTTTCCACAGATTTTTGCGAACAAGAACAGGACAACTCGGAT
>OY855904.1:37338916-37498916 GCA_963693305.1 Meandrina meandrites | reverse complement strand
CTATTCACCTCGATTTCAAAGAATAATTGTTAAATAATTGATTATTTAACACTGTAAAGTAATGTAATTGATTAGTTTATTAATTAACAATATTACACCTCTAATGAGGTCGACAGCAATGCTACTTAGGAGTTTACAGTATTAGAGACATTAGAAACGGTGCAACAAATAAACAGATCACAAGTTGAGTTATTGGAACTTCGATTGGAACCAGACAGTGTCTATGTACAGTGCATATCGGGCTCTGTTAACAAACAGCTGCTTTACTGTTATAATAAGCGTATTTTGCTTGCTAGTTTGATAAGTATAGAGTTACTAAAAATATATTCAACCTCCTACGACTCTTGTATGAATGCTTGTTATTTAATAAATTGACTAAACTAAAAACATTCTGTTCAAAATGTAGAAATATTATTGAACACATTACAACTTCACGCCGGTTTAAATGTGTACCTCAAATTTTGAGGTTATTAAGCATTCATATATTCAAGCTATTGTTTAAACTCATTGCTTATTCATTCCGATGCATTTGCCGACTAGCCGGCATCCTTCCGAAGATCGTGAAGAGCGCAACCGCTTTGATGTAGGTGAGATGTATTTCTTTTAACAGACTGAATAAAATCTCCTGGGAATCTGCTTGACTGATTTTATTTTCTATGCCTTTCAATGCGTGGATAATTAGTCTATAATTGATCGACTTTAAAACCGCAAACTTTTTAACAGCGAGTGGACGCGCGCAAAGCTAGCTCGCGTGTAACCGGATGTAAATATTTTCGATGCAACCAAAGCGAGCAATCATTTCAAAAGAAATACCACATAGAAATAAATCAGAGCTCTTTAATAACTGTACACTTTCCTCTTAGTTTTCTGAGACATTTTATTCAAGGAAGGAACGAAAAGCGATTTTATCGTGCCAGGTTTTTGATAAGAGTCATGACACATGCAAGCATAAACAAAGGCAGGAAAGTGTTGAAACCCGACTTCGAAGTTGATAGCTGGTCTTTCTTTGGCTCTTTTCTTTTGTTTCGTGTTTCTCGGGCTTCAAATTTTACTCTTCTTTGCGTAAAATCTTTCTACATCGATCGATCGGCAGCGCCGAACGTGATTTTTGCGTGACTATAGTGACATTTAGGCAAGTGACAATGAACAAGACACGGCACGCCATTGGTCGGTTCCGGACAATTGAAACCATTCCACCGCGCCGCCGAAGCAAAATTTCAGCTGTGAGTTTGTTTGTATACAACAGATATTGCTAATAACAAATCGATCGTACATGTTACAGCTGCGTTTAACTAGTTATGCCGCAAAATCAGCAAGATTATGGATGAATCTTCTGGTGCAGAAACTACCGGAGAAACATGGCCTAAATGCTTGCACTATTTATGGAATCACAACATGGCCGTATTTGCATAAGAAAGATGAAGTTTATTTAAGTGCACTCATTCGAATCGAACAATAAAAGAAATGCGTTTCTTTTCAATTAGTAAATGACTGTCTAAAACAAAAACTTGGCGTGGCACACGATTAAGCAAAAGTAATATTTATAGTAAGCTTGATGATTCTTGACGGAAAATAAACAAAAAACCGGCGCGTATACTCGTGTGTTAGCGTGGCGACTGTCGGAATTTCAACAATACGCGCACGCAAGGCTTAATTCGTGGCCAGAGATAGAGCTCCCCACGTTCACAAACACATAATGCAAGGTTTTAATTGCTTTGTTGTTCGGAAATAAAACTGATAAAATAATTTTTCTTTTATTCTGGGGGAACAGACTACTTCAAAGACGTTCAAGACAACACTTCAAAGGTTAGCGGGCCCGCGCGCCCGAGTTGTAAACAAACCACTCACTCGGGTTGTGCAGAGAAATGAATTCTCATTTATATCTCTTTTATATGCTTTTAGAACTCCTTTGATTAAATACTTGTAGCCAAGAGGAAAAGTTTAAAGTCATTAAAACGATCTAGGCATTCGATTCAACGCGCGCTGCGTTGAACAAAACGTGAGTCAGAAGATCATGGCTACGCATAATAATTAACTTCGCGAATCGGGCCCGCCGTTCGGCAATAAACAAAACTAATCTCCCCTATGGCGATCAAAGTAACTCGTTCAAGATCTCTTTTTAAAGCTATCAAAACGCTCTTTATTGGTAAAGACATATGAAAGCTCAAAATACACCGCCAAAAAAAACGAATCCACGAAATGTCTGCAGATTACATCTGGAGTTCATTTACAAGTTTAAGAACAAAAGGATACGTTCGCAACTCCGTTCACTCAAGGTAGCTTAATTGCGCTATTGTTCCAGTCTTTTGAAGTCGCTTCCGCCTGTTTCCTGGTCTTCTTCCAAAATATCTCACCTTTTTCGAAACGAATAAAACCGAAAGTGTCCGACACGTTTTCAGCAACTGCCGAAGGTAATGCCCAAAGGAATAAACTGAGCCTTCAAGCAAAAAAATCCAGCAGTATCACCCATTTCAGAAAGACACACTTAAACCGGCGTGAAGTTGTAATGAATATTTTAAAATTAGCGCGCACGCATAAGCTTATACATGAAACGCGTTCAAAATTTTAAACAAAGATCAGGTTACCTCCTATGGTTCTCTTATATTGCTCTTCATCGTCATGACAAGCTACAAGAAACTGACTAATGTCGAAATTCACTGACTGGAAGAAAGCGAGCACAAACTTAACCAAAAAGTTAGAAGTCATAACATGAAGCCCGCCTGCGACTTCACTCCTTACCTTCACAAGAATTTCTCCGATATCGGTGGGTTCAGGCTGAATATCTGTCAAAGAAAACATATTCTGTGTGACGATCTCTGGAGAGCAGATCAATTCATAGTTTTGAGCGTTAAAGAAGTTTAAACAACCGCCATTTCAGGACGATTGCTTTTTCGGCGTCGACTTCTCTAAGCAACCAGAGCAACCATGTTGTAAATAATGCAAAGCAAAGAACACGCAATGTAAACAACCAGCGGTGTACTTCCATATGGCTTGTGATATCGTGTAAGGCGAAAACTCAATATGGCGGACAACATCGGTCGTGTGTTGGTGGTAAGCTGCAGTTCGTTTCTATCTCCTAAAGATATCATCAACAACACAACAACAACAACAACAACAACTTTATTTACCCTAATAAATTACAAGAAAGAAAATATATATAGTATAAATAATAAGTAATTAGGGGTCTGGCTGCCTGAAATAACTGTAGAGTTAAAAAGGGCAGGCAGCCAGTGTTACAATTATGTGATACAAATTTAGGTCGGTAAAGCACACAACAACACAGAACATTTCAGAACATTACAGAACATTACAGTGAGCAAAATGAAAAAAAGACAAAAACATATTAGAAAAAAGAGGAAAATAATCGAGGAAAAAAATAGAGCAAAACAGCCTTAGAGTTGATCAATACAGGCGCTAGCTAGTATCTTTCGAGATACTCAACTTGCATTTTTTTCTTAAACATTGATGCAGATGATAACTTTATATGATCATCAATGGAGTTCCAAATAGAGGGGCCTTGAAACCTAATGTTAAACTTGCCATAATTAGTTCTTACAGAAGGAAGATAATAAGATTGTTTTGCTGCAAGCCTAGTATTATAATTATGAATATTAGTTACTCTAGTAAAAAAAGAATGAAAGGCAATAGGAAGGAGCTCGTAATGAAATTTATACATGAATATAGCAATATAAAATGTGACAAGATCAAAGAATTTGATAACTTGAAGAGATTTGAACAAAGGGCTGGAAGGACTATCAAATTGGGAAAAAGTGATAGTACGCATGGCTTTCTTTTGTAGTATAAATATTGGTTTAAGTGTTGATTCATATGTATTGCCCCAAATGATGATACCATAGGTCAAAAAGGGGTAAATTAAGGCGTAATATAATTTTAACAGAATATTAAGATCTACATGATGTCTTAACTTAGATAAAATGCCTATACTTCTTCTAATTTTCCCAGCTATAAATTCTACTTGATGTTTCCAACTTAGGTGTGAATCAATTAGTATGCCAAGATACTTAATACAATACTCTCTTTTCAATTGTTTGTTGTTTAAAAGGAGATTAAAAGTGGAATCCTGTAATCTTTTTTGAGGCGGATGAAAAAGTATGAAATTTGATTTTTCTATATTAAGTGAGAGTTTGTTAGCACTTAGCCAAGTATGAATATTAATTAATTCAGAGTTTATCCTATTTTGTAGTATCTGGAGACTATTATTCTCACAGAATAAATTTGCATCATCTGCAAATAAGTGAAAATCAAACAGATCTGAAGAATAATGGAAGTCATTAATATACAATAAAAACAATAAAGGACCAAGAACAGAACCCTGTGGGATTCCGCATGTCAAACTGCATTTCGCTGATGTGACATTATTTACCATGACAACCTGTTGCCGATCAGTAAGATAAGATTTGAACCAATCATTTGCAACTCCTCTTATGCCATAATGTTCTAACTTTCTAAGTAGGATTTTGTGATTGACTGTATCAAATGCTTTACTAAAATCAAGGAATATTCCACAGGAATAGTTTCGTTCCTCAATTGCCTTTTGTATTTTATCTACTATAGATAGTATTGCATGATCAGTATTATGTTTAGACCTAAAGCCAAATTGCTTGTCAAATAATACATTATGTTTATCTAGAAAACTAGTAAGTCTATTATACATAAGTCTCTCAAGTAGTTTATGAAAAATTGAGAGCAATGAGATGGGGCGATAATTTGATAAGCAGGTTTGGGATCCCTTTTTAAAAACGGGTATCACATTAGCTAATTTTAGTTCACTTGGTACGGTACCTGACAAAAATGAAGTGTTAAATAGTATTTTTAGTGGTGTTGACAAGACGGATTTTAATAGTTTAAGGATGTCAACTGATACGCTGAAAGGGCCTGTAGCTTTTCCTGATTTTAATTTGGAGATCTCATTTTCAATCTCATCCCTAGTTGTTGGGTAAACAAAAAAAGAATCACAAACTAGATTATGTAAATATTCCACAGGAGATTTTTCTACAATAGGTATTGATTTAGTTAAATCATTGCCTATGCTAGAAAAGTATGTATTAAAAGCATTAGCCACCTCAATTGGGCTAGCAACTTTTCGGTCATTTACTTTAAGCTCAATATGTTTTACACTAGTTGGAGGTTTGAAATTAACTATTTGTTTAACTCCCTTCCATATTTTCTTACTATCATTAATATTATCGAAGAAATAACTGTTGTAGTATTCCTTTTTGGATATTTTGAGAAGATGGTTTAATTTATTCCTATATAATTTAAATTTTGTATGGATATAAGCAGATCTGGTCTTAACAAATTTCTTATATAAATTATTCTTGACATATATTGATTTTCTCAGTGCAGAAGTAATCCATGGCTTCGAGAGGAATTTGCGTTCCCTCTTGGAAAGTTGCTTGAGAGGGATATGTTTATCAATAATAGTAGACATCAAATTATAAAAGGAGCTGAATATACTTGAAGAATCTTGTTTAGGTGAAAAAACAGTTTGCCAACTGATAGACTGAAATTCACTTATCATACCCTGTGGATTAAAATTTGAATAATCTCTTTTATACAGTTTAACATTGTTATGAAGAGTTGAAAATTTATCAAAGATGAGAAAATTAGGCAAATGATCTGTGATGTCATATATTATATTTCCACTGATTGTGAAATGTTCTAGTGAATTGAAAAAAATATTGTCAATTAGTGTTTTAGAGTGATCTGTTATTCTTGTGGGCTGCAGAATATGAGGCTGAAAACAAAATGAGCTAATAGTATTTATGAATTCATTAGTTGGATTATGATTTTCAAATTTGAGAAGATCAAGGTTAAAATCACCTAATATTGCACAATACTTGGTTCCTCGATCAATCTTCTCAGCAGTGGAATTCAAATACTCAAAAAAGCTGTCTAGATTACCATTGGGATGTCTGTATATAATGCCACAAAGAACATTTAAGCTATAGGTATTATGTATTTCAATCCAGAGAGCTTCATAATCAACAGTAGAAGTTGATAGCTCTGATATGACGGTAAAATTCAAATCATTTTTAATGTAAAAACCAACACCTCCAGCATTTGAGAGGGTAGGTTGTGAAAAAAAAGAGTACCCAGGCAAATCAATATTTAATAAGGGTTGTTGATTAACCTTAATTTTAGTTTCAGTTAAACCAATAACTGAAAAGGGAAAATATAGCTCTGATAGCATAGTAGTCAAATCCTCAAAATTGTTAGACAAACTTCTAATATTAGAATTTAATATAGAGAATGCATAATTACTTGAAAGACAATCAAAGATATCAGGATTGCTATGAAAATCGTGAAGGGTATAGTAGCTAAAGTTAGTATCTACTGGCATGTTCAGGTCAGCATCTAAATTTGTCAGATGGCACATATTGTCAGTATAGCTAATGGTTAGCGATGGTAAAGAAGAGTACTCACTGGCTATTACTCCATCAGAGGCATTAACAGTGCCATCGGAACATTTAGGGCAGTTACTCGTAGGCACATCTGTAGGTTCGGTTTCTATGGAGTTTATGTGGAAAGTCTATCAAAGATTCCATCATCCATTTTGCCCTTGAGCTTCTGGTCCTTGTGGTCCTGATCTTCTATTTTGATTCCTGATTTTTTTTACAAGGTCCAGGCTGTTAATGAAGATGACTGGAGATACCTCAGTGGCTCTCAAGAACACTCTTCCATTTGAAGTCCAAAGAAATTTGTATTCCAAATCCTTCTTCAATTTATAAGCTTCATTAAAGAGCTCACGATTTGTGGGAGAAAGGCTTTCAGAGATGTACATTCTATGCTCACCCGGGTAGCCCAGGTCATTGGATTTTATTTCCTTGAGTTTCATTCTTGCCTGATAGAACGCATCTTTTGTGTCACGCCTGACAAACTTGACAATAATGGGCGACGGGCCAGGTTTTTTGCCTTTGTAGGATTTTGATGGGGGAAGGCGGTGGCTGACTGATATATCTGTGTCAGTAATATCAACACCAATAGCTTTTCCCATATCTTTCACAATTGAATTCGTCGATTCTTCCGGTATCTGCGGAACGCCTCGTATCTCCACACACTCCCTTCGAGTATATTGTTCCAAGTCATTGTTTGCCTTGGTCACAGACTTGAGCGAGGTATCCAGTTTATCCAGAGTTTTCTGCAATGTCTTGTTCTCATTTCGTAGCTTCTTGTTTTCCTCCTCGCACACTGTAAGTCTTTTAAGTAGGGCATCATATTGTTTGCTAGTGAATGATAAGAGCTCTTTGGCCTCCACTACAGATTTCTTTAACTCATCGAAAGTCGTCTTAAATGGAGCTAGCTTTTGCTCCAATTTCTCCTCCAAGATAACAACTAGCTGCTCACTTGTAACAGCGGACATGACAAAACGACAATACAAACATGTAAGAAGTAGTAGAAAACAAAAATTGAGTAGTAACAAGGCCACTTGGCTATGATATTTTTTCGAATTTCGGAGCTCGAAAAAACACCGCCATCATGGCCGCCGACCGCTGACAAAAAAAAAAAAAAAAAAAAAAAAAAAAAAAAAAAAAAAAAAAAAGTAAGAAGTAAGAAGTTGCACTTTTAATAAAAGATAAAACATTTCTATACCATATTATACTAATATATGTATTCTTGGCTCGTTTACATTTGCATAGTATAGTTTGCTACATGGTTGCCTTGCTTGTCCTTTTTACAGGACCTGAACAATCGATGAAAATCGATGATCGGAAAATCAATCGATCAATCGATGACAATCGATTAATTACTGTTGATTAGCATCGATTGGCATCGGCCAATCGATAATCAATCGATAATCACACTTAGGTGGTCACGAACTTCATCGATTGCCATCGATTGGCACTATTTTGATGTCTCCGTTTCTTCAGGTATCGCGGGAGTGTACGCAGATCGTATGTTATTTTTAAACCTCAGTAGCAAAGTTTGAGAATTGTTCATCGATGTGGCTCTGTGAAAAACAGCACAAATAAAGACAATTAACATATCTCATTGTCAGTAGGACAAATATGATCGATTTAGCATCGAGATTCAACTGACCTGCAGCTGGGCGCAGGGCACAGAGGAGTCAAGTTTGTCACCGCGGTCAAACGTCTGAGGATGTTTTTGTTTTCTTATTTCGAGAAAAATCATTCACGTTAACGTGGAAGCATCAGTAAGGATATGTGAAATAGCTGCCGAGGGTAAATATATTTTCAGTTCTCTCAAACGAGATTCTTTACTTTTAAAATGCTCTGCACCCGATCAAAATTGCTTTGACAATGGCGCCGACAGTCGGCATTTCGCCGTTTTCAAACGCTTAGAACTTTTTTAGTAAAGTTCCAAAAAATTTAGTAAACCAGGAGAATACTTGTTAAGTATCAAACTTTGAACAGTGAAAATGAAAACCTTATCTTTGAAGTAGTTTTCTTATTTTTTACGTTTTACCGCGGTGAAACGTGACCCCGCGCCGTAGATCGTACCCTCATGCGACATCCGCAGAATGCAATGTCTGTGGGCGTCACGTTACTCGGGCGATGATTTTATTCGCCCCAGGCCTAACAGGCCTAATTTGCCAGCTGGGGCTTGTTTTTCTTACACACAAATCCATAGTACGTTTCTATGAATTTTAAACTCCCACGAAACGTGTGGGTGAATAAACAAGTTTACCCATTGCTACTCGCTAGTTTTTACTCAAATAAAAAGCAATCATATCAAAATGTGTAACTTTATTAGTACTTGATGAAATTGACAATTGAATGTTTGACTGAATAGGTAATCGATTGATATTGCATATTGAAAACAATCTATTATGTTAATTGATCGATTCCCATCGATTATCGATTGATATTGATAATCGATGATAATCGATGTAGTTAATTGATCGATTCCCATCGATTATCGATTAATATTGATAATCGATGACAATCAATAATCACACAAATTTTCGTGATCGATTGTTCATCGATTATCAATATCAATCGATTAATTGATATCGATTGTCATCGATTGTTATCGATTGCCATCGATTATCGATTTCATCGATTGTTCAGGTCCTGTTTTTAACTGTATTTCAGAAATGTGCAAACCAGATTGTCCTGCGCCGAAAGAGCTGTCGAATGGCAGTTTGAGTTCATACCTCTGGAGAATCGAAAACAAATATTACACAGCAGAGGTTCATCTATGTGCCTGTTCTGTACGCTCTCTCCCGCCTCAGTGTGAATTTGCAACAAATTTAAACTTCCAAAGTGTCATCATTGTGTTTGATCAAAAAGAGGTAAGTCTAGAGTCTTTTGTTTAATGTTTATGATTCTTTGCCACATGAATACAATAAGTAAAAATAATGAAATGAAAAAGCAAAAAGATGGCAGGATAGTGGCAGGGGAAAACTTAATTCCCTTTCCAAGACTACTCTCTTTTCATAAAATAATGTTGTTAATTATGTGTCAATATAAATGTTTGATTTTAATGTGTCCCACAGTGTGTAATAATACTGAAGTGTCTGAGTTGTAGACCCGGGGGAGGGGGGGGGAACTCTCATTTGAAAGGGATGGGGATGCTCATCGTCTCGCTTAGGGTGTAAATTTCATTTTTTGGTCTCGCTTAGGGTGTTCTTGACAAAATGTCATTATTTTTAGCCGTCAAGGTCTCGTTTAGGGTTGCACATGAAGAAATAACTAAAAAGAAAGAATTTTGATTTGTTATATGGTTTCTTTTAGGGGTCTGCATTAGCTTTGGCCATGCCCAGATTGGTCTCTTTTAGGGGTTAAATTATTTCCGACGAGCATCCCTGTCCCTTCCATATGGGAGTCCCCCCCCCCCCGGGGGGCTGTAGATTCTACCCATGGAAGCGCTAAAAGATTAGCCCCATAAACTGAATGTTATTGTGGTTCAATTACATTTGTAGAAGCTAAAAGCGATCAGAAAATTGTGACAATCACATAAAGTAAAAAGCAGTTAACTAATGTAGTCAACATACAATAGCAGTTATTAATTATTAATTTAGTAAGTAATTTCACAATGGTTGTGAGCTTCCTTTGTTGTATTAGCTATTGCTTGTCAAGTATAAATGCAACCTCGTTCCCAGGGTACATGTATCTCCCCCCCACCCCCTCAGAGCGAGAGAGAGACCCTGGGAACGAGGTTGGTATAAATGTACATGCTTGTGAAATAAAGAACAGTTTGTAATGTGAGCGAGTTGCATTGATTGCTGTTCGTTTCACATAGATTCACAACAAAACTATCAACAACGAGAACAACACATATTTGAACAGTTATATTTCACTTGTTGTAGCCAACTGGAAGCCATTTAGAATTACAAAGGCATATTTTTTGTTAGTCAAGATTCTGAAATTTGGGGGAGGGCTGGGGAGGGAGAAAACTTATTGTGGGGGCAAATTATTGTCTCTGATATGTAGTACCAAAGTAAAGGGGTACCAGTAATTCTTTGACAAGGGCTTGGCAGTTATTTTCTTTTGGTTTTCCTCATTTTGCTGTTAGTTTAAGTTGTTAGCAGTGTGACAGGTGTTTTATAACAGTAGCCCAAATTAATAATAATAATAATAATAATAATAATAATAATAATAATAATAATAATAATAATAATAATAATAAATGACCAAAAAATTCTCCTTTGCTAGACAGTAAATCATGACAATTTATTAACAAAGAAACAAGGCAACTTTACACATTTAAAGTTGTTTAGGTTCCACATGTAGTTATTTACTGTTGGTACATGTATGTTGTCAATCAGCACAAGCTAAGTTGCCCATCTGTAATAAGCTGTCCCTCCCTCCCATGTGTTTTAGAAAAAAAATAATCCACAGGGACTTACTAGTCTAAAAAGAAATTACTCAGCATGAGCTTTTACAGCAAGTAAGAAAACGTTTCATACATGTACTCAAGCCAATGCATTCCTTTATAACAGAAGAGACATCTAGAATTTTTTATACATCTTATAGCATCGGCTTTAAGATTTTAGGAAAACTTTTAGTCATGATTCTTTGTCCTTTGTAGAAATCAAGTTTTAAAGAAGTAACATCATGGCTGCCGTATATTGAGACACAGGATCCATCTGTTTTATTACTGCTTAACTCTGGTAAAGGAGGCAGTGGTGAAGGTATGTAAAACCCATGTGATTATTCATGTTTTAAATCCCGGTCTGGTAGCACACTCTACTGTTCACTGCTCATAGTCTACGTTAACAATGATTTTCTTTGGAACCTTTCAAATTTGAAATTTGAAACCTTTTTTGTTCCAATTTGAACTCATGTTAAAACTTTGTGCAGCGGATAATCTGAACACAAGTGCCAAGGAAGTATTAAATGAATATCTGAAGTAAAAAATAAGTGCAAAAGCTGTAGGAAAGATTTGGCAAAGGAATGATGCCTCTGTTCATTTATTTAGCCCTTGATTATTGTGGATATCACAAAACATCTAGTTATCCAATAACAGTATTGTTTATTACCCTTCAAATATTTTTACACAAGGTCACTATTTTGGACACCTCATTTCCAAGCTGTTACCGGTAAATTCAAAATCACTCTGTCACCATTTAAACATAGCATAAGTCTGATGTGTGTTCATTCTGTTCAGTTTTATCATAGGGAGCCCAAGCTCAAGAAATTATTCGAGTGAAGTTGTAAAATATGAATGAACTGCAATTAAAAGGTACCTTTCTTCTTTATTGTTGTCCTGGTCTTTCTGTAGCATCATAACCGTAATAGCAGCGTAGTCCAGTGATTGTGTCATACATCGTATGATGAATAAGTGATGAACAATCCGTAATAAAAAATGACTTAGCTATCACTGCTCGAGTGTGCCCTTGTCATTTTTTATTACGGATCATTCGTCACTTACAGTGTGTATTCCTCATACGATGTATGACACAATCACTGGACTACGCTGCTATTACGCTTATGATGCTACAGAAAGACCAGGACAACAATAAAGAAGAAAGGTACCTTTTAATTGCAGTTCATTCATGTTTTACAAGTTCACTCGAATAATTTCTTGAGCTTGGGCTCCCTATGGTATCACTTGGGTGGAATATAATCAGATTTTCCTAGTTTTGGTTGAGTCATATGACACATGCACATTGTGCACAAGGAAATTACTTGAAGCATTATAGAGATATGATATTGCTGTAATTTTAGGAATGTCTAAAGCAGATGTAGTTAAATGGTGTTTGGATCACTCATTTGAGCTCATAGAAATGATTTCTGAGGAGGATGAAGAAGCAGATGAGGAAGGTACTGTGTGTAATTAATGCAATAGTAACTAAACTTCAATCATAGTCATGCTGTGCTAATACTTTGGATGACTGTCGGTCACTTCCAAGCAATTATTTTTCCGTTATTGTGTAAACCTTGATCAAGTGTTAGCTATTGAAGAATAATAGTCTCCTTCCCACAGGGTGAAAAATGTTAGAGAGATGATGCTGTATGGAATTGCCAACTGGTCAAGACATTAAGATGGTTTTTGCTGAACATTTGAGCAATAAAAACAAAAATAAAGTCACCAAAAAGAACTCATAGTATGGTAATTACAGTTAAGAACTTATCGAAACTTTAGCTCTCAAGCTAGCCCGGCGAGAGAAAATTGAATTTGAAGTTATACATATTTTAATTGAAACAGACGTTTTACATTAGTTCAAAACAAAACAACACTTGTTTTAAGCATTAGTTCTTTTTATAAGATTTGGCTTTTTTTTTCTCAAGAATGCTAGAAAGTTTAATTGTGGTGTCACTAAAAGAAATGAACTAAAGTGACAAAGATGTTTCAAATAGAAGTATTCAAAATGTTACCATGCTATGAGTAGATTTTTATTGCTCAAACTTTGAGCGGAATCCATCTTAAATGTGTCAAGTGTTTGTAGACTGTAGTAACATTTTGTTACTAATCAAGTCAGGTGACTTAGGTGAGAAGGGTGTTGGTCGTTTGTTTGTAAGATTTTGAACCAAGCTTCATGTACAGCCTTTTAAGGGTTCCTTGGATTTCTGTTTAAAAGGTCTTGATGACAGCAGACACGTAACGATTTTAAGAAAAACGACTAATTTTTTAAATTTACAAGACATGTTTTGACAGAGCTTCTGTCATCTTCAGTTGAATGGTTTACAAAGCATGGAAAGTTGAATAATAAGTAGACGAAAATGCTAATTAAGACAAATAGTAACAACAGAACGTGAAAATGCGTGAATTAAAAGGATAATTTTAGATTAACGTGGTGTAATTGTTGATTGAGGCAAGGTTGTTCTTTTTGAATATGGATAGCCTCCTTTATCTTGAGTTGAAAGCTGGTAGTGGCGTGATCTAAAATATGAAAACAGTCTATTGTACATAAGGAGCGACAACGTTCCGAATTCTGAAGATCTTTGAAGATATGAGAGGCCTTATCTATGGCTAAGTGCTCACGTACACGTGTGAAAAAATGTCGGGTGGTTTCGGCGACATAACAGGCATTACAGCCCGCACAGGTAAACTTGTAAACCACACGCAAATGAAGCCCCCCGGGGATAGGGTCTTTCACACCAAAAAAGTTGCCGATCTTAAAGGAAGAAAAAACTAATTTAATTGATGTCTAAGTCATTACAATAGCACTTGATTAAGTGTTGAATCTTTTTTTGAGTGATGACAGAAAAATGGCCTATGTACGGCAGCTTAAAGTAAAATGTGGGCGAAGTGGTAGGGAATACCGGGGACAATGATTGCTATGGAGACTCGGGGACAATGATTGCTATGGGTCCCAGTTATGTAACGGTTAACCACTTTTTCAATTAAATGGGCAGGGAAAAGGTTCTTTTTGAGAATTTCAGTAAGTTTGGTTATGTCCTCGTGTAACCCCAACCAGGTGTTATTGATTTTGTAAGCCCTGTCAACAAGAGTCCTAATGAGACCTACTTTGTATGAGTACGAGGTAAAGCTAAAATAATTAGTTAATAACCCAGTAAAGGTTTTCTTGCGGTAAACTCTAGTTAGAAGAGAATTAGTATCACTATTATCAATGGGAACATCCAGAAAGGGTAATTTGCGATTAAGTTCTTTTTCCATAGTAAACCTGATGTTGGGGTGCCTAGAGTTAATGTAGTCAAAAAATATAACAGCATCGTGCTCTGAGTGAAATAAACAAAAAGTGTCGTCAACATATCTGCAATAAAATAAAATTTCAGAGCCTTGAAAATTTTCCAACCACAGTTTTTCATGATGCCCCATAAAAAGATTGGCTAATACGGGAGCAAGGGGAGACCCCATGGCCACACCGTCAATTTGGTCATAGAAAGAACCGTTAAATAAGAAATGGGTCTGGGCGGTGGCTACAGTGAAAAGGCTTCTAAGTTCAGGTTTACTTAACTTAAGGTCGGGATTGCCCTCGGAAATGCAATTGACCGCCAGGTCAATACATTCCTCAAGAGGTATGTTAGTAAAGAGACTTTCTACATCAAAAGAAACCATAAATTTACCATACATAGATAAAGATTGAATGTCCTGTACGAAAGTAAAAGTGTCCGTAGCACAGTCCGTAGCACAGATATGTTGACGACACTTTTTGTTTATTTCACTCGGAGCACGATGCTGTTATATTTTTTGACTACATTAACTCTAGGCACCCCAACATCAGGTTTACTATGGAAAAAGAACTTAATCGCAAATTACCCTTTCTGGATGTTCTCATTGATAATAGTGATACTAATTCTCTTCTAACTAGAGTTTACCGCAAGAAAACCTTTACTGGGTTATTAACTAATTATTTTAGCTTTACCTCGTACTCATACAAAGTACAGTGGATTCAGGTTGAGTGTTTAAGGGCCTCAGTTGTCGCGTTCGTTGTAACGGTTGAACTGATTGCGTTGCGAGGCAAAATGACAGACGTTGCTAGGCAGGAATGACGACGTTCTGTCTGGGAAAAAGCAGGTTGTGGTTTTCCCAGGCAGAACGTTGGCATTCCCGCCTAGCAACGTCTGTCATTTTGCCTCGCAACGCAAATCAATTCAACCGTTACAATGAACGCGACAACTGAGGCCGTTAAACACTCAACCTGAATCCGCTGTAGGTCTCATTAGGACTCTTGTTGACAGGGCCTACAAAATCAATAACACCTGGTTGGGGTTACACGAGGACATAACCAAACTTACTGAAATTCTCAAAAAGAACCTTTTCCCTGCCCATTTAATTGAAAAAGTGGTTAACCGTTACATAACTGGGACCGATAGCAATCATTGTCCCCGAGTCTCCCTCCCTACCACTTCGCCCACATTTTACTTTAAGCTGGCATACATAGGCCAGTTTTCTGTCATCACTCAAAAAAAGATTCAACACTTAATCAAGCGCTATTGTAATGACTTAGACATCAAATTAGTTTTTTCTTCCTTTAAGATCGGCAACTTTTTTGGTGTGAAAGACCCTATCCCCGGGGGGCTTCATTCGCGTGTGGTTTACAAGTTTACTGTGCGGGCTGTAATGCCTGTTATGTCGGCGAAACCACCCGACATTTTTTCACACGCATACGTGAGCACTTAGCCGTAGATAAGGCCTCTCATATCTTCAAAGATCTTCAGAATTCGGAACATTGTCGCGCCTTATGTACAATAGACTGTTTTCATATTTTAGATCACGCCACTACCAGCTTTCAACTCAAGATAAAGGAGGCTATCCATATTCAAAAAGAACAACCTTGCCTCAATCAACAATAATTACACCATGTTAATCTAAAATTATCCTTTTAATTCACGCATTTTCACGTTCTGTTGTTACTGTTTGTCTTAATTAGCATTTTCGTCTACTTATTATTCAACTTTCCATGCTTTGTAAACCATTCAACTGAAGATGACAGAAGCTCTGTCGAAACATGTCTTGTAAATTTAAAAAATTAGTCGTTTTTCTTAAAATTTCTGTTTAAAAATTGAATGATGCGCCTTGGAACAGCTTTGAGCTTTGAATATCAAAAACCAATATTTAAGCAATTCTGACTTTATGTTTGGGTGTCATTGATTAAATGTACATTAATTGTAGATGATTTTCGTGAGAAAACTGGGATTGAAAGAGTAGTTGAAGCTCTTCAGTGTGCAGAGTGGCCAAAATTGGAGATGAGAGGTAAATATGAACTATTAAACACTTACCGGTGTTAATGGCTAATACAGTACAGTAACAACTCCGGGTGCTTTTTGAGTTAAGTGTCTGTACAAGTGTTTTACTTAAAGATACTAGGCAAAAACACTGAAAAATGTAATATGTAATGTGAAAAATGCATTATAATTTTAAGTTTCATGTTTGCAGAGAATCGAAGTCATAAAGGTCCTAAAAGTTCTAAAGAGGACCAAGGAGCCTGTGCTTCTCTTAACAACGACGTGAAACAGAGCAGTGAACATGGCGCATCAAAAACTGTAGGAGGTGAACAACCTTCAGGTTTGTAACAAAGGTTTTTTGTTCATTCCATGATCCCAGTAAGTTTCAACATCTACCTTTTTATCGTTTCTCTCTTTCAAAATTTACTCTGGAGAAAGATCTGGGGAGGGGGGAGCAAATAAGTGCAAAGAGCGATGGTTGAAAAAGACGAGAAAAATTGTCAAAGGAAAATCGTAACGGTTGCAGTTGGATCTTTATTGATAGGAAAAACATAAATTATATCCCAAGCATGACACCTGTTTAAAGCTTTCAAATCATTTCTTATTCACTGTTTACATGAGTTTGTGTCCAATCAGAGTAGGAAAGATGCTAGTAAATATCATGTAGCTGAGTTTTATGATTTCTTTCCAGTCTTTCCTCTGCCAACTGACGATCTCGAATTGCTCAGCAGTCTAGCCAGCGATGGAACGGACAATGAATCATTTGAAGAATTATTTCAAAAACTGGCAGTAATGAAAGGTTGGTGTTTGGTTTAAAATACTCTGTTATGATATATTACTATACAATAAAAACCCGGTGTAACAAGAATTTTGAACTTTTAAAATCATTTTCAGAACGCGCGTCTTCTCTTCCGCCAAACGAAAGAAAAGATTACGCAGAAAAGGTAATATTTTCCTTTTTTATACTGTTCTTTTTTTCATTTGACTGTGTGCTTGCTTATCGCAGGGCTGCAGCTACTGTAGTTGTTGTTTATGCTGTAGTTGTTGCTATAGTTATCGTAAACTTGTTAATTTTTTGTTTCTTTGTTAATTTCCCTTCCTTTCCCCGCATCAGTCCATTTTACTTTTCGTTGTTGTTGTATGTTTGTGTGTTGATACGTTTTTGTGTTCAAGTTAGTGTTTCTCTATTTGTCCATTGCTGCATTTATCAACCCTTTGTTATATTTCATTAACTCCAGGTTGCCATTGCGTTCTGGCGCGCCATGGGTGGAAGCGAAGAAGAAATTGCTGGTTTAGGCGAGGACGGCGAAAGCTGATGAATAAAATCCAAGTATAATCAACAATGGGCTCTCAACCATTCAATGGACACAACAGGCTTACTAGTGCTCGTTACAGCTTGTCACCTTCTTCCTTTGGAGCATTGTCAGCTTTTACTTAACTGCTCTTTGAGACTACGACTGTCTGCATTGCTGTCTGTTTGAACCCTGCCCTCAGACTTTGAGCCCACTGGAATGAGTTTTGTGTTTTGACCAAGTCATTACAAAAACTTCCCCACTTATTATAAGCTCCCTAGCTGCCGCCGAGGCTTCATTAGTATTGTTGACAAGCACTCTTTCTCGATTGAGCGTTGGCAGACTGGGGAGAGGCAAATATAAAATGCGCCGCCAATGGATGACGAAAGTTCTTCCCCTGCTTTTTCCTCTTTCCTTTCGGTACTGATTTAAACCAAACAGAAACCATTGTTAAAACACAACTGACAAATGTAGGCCTCTATGACATAAGCGTGCTCCTGGAACTAGCCCGAGACTTATTTGACCCTTATGTGGCAAATTTTACAGTATATTGAATTCTAAAATAATTTGAGCTAAATGTGTGTGTTTAGTTCAGTAACAAAGATAATGCAAGGTATAACTGGCTGCAGTCAAACACAGAAAATAAACGTGGTTATTTTAGGAAAGGTTTATTTTGTTACTGATCCAATCAGAATAACACGGACACTTCAGTTTCATTTCCCAGCATTTTTTCCGACAATCTCGTGTTATGTTAATTTTCTCGCGAGTGTGCAGGTTCTCCGCCCGGGAATAGACATAAGGGGGACGGGAGGAGATCCTGCTTATATACAGCATACTGACCAGCAAGTACATTTAACCTTGGGATAAGTATACCTGAAAATATTTTTATCTACATAGCCAGTGTACTTTGCCATCAGCTCAGAGGCAACCTCGCCCACGGAGTGCTTTTCCCTTCAAAGTGGAAAAGCGTCCTGTTGTCGAGGTTGTACTGGGAGACTGACAGAAACAGGGTTCGTATGGAAAGTCATTGAATTTAGTGTGGGTCATGGAAAATGATGTTTATTAAAAAGTACAATATAAATCAAAAAAACATACCCAAAAAAGATGATTTCCAGGAAAATGGTCCACTTTAGGTCATGGAAAACTTGGAGAAGCCATGGAAATGGTCATGGAATTTCAAAAGCTCAAAAGAGTACGAAACCTGAAAAGCATAATCTGATGACCAGAAGGAGGCGAAGGGTATGTTCTTTCCTCACTGTCGAATCTTTTTAATAGCATGTTAAGTTATGACTTATAATAAAGGAATGTTAACTTCCGCATTCGTTCACGAGGTCAGAACCTAGACTACCAGGCGCTGTCTAAAGTCTCTAAAAGCATGATGCAATATCAGAGCATCTCACTGTGATCTTTGCACATTGTGCAGCAAATGGGGTACTAAGTAAAGTGCTGCCTTAAGCAACTTTTCTTTTTGGTATCGAAAAGGAGGTGTCGCTTCCATGGGTCACACAACGTTCGGTATACATGCTCAGCTCAAGCGTAACTACCGTGGGTCACACGACAGGCAAATTTATATTATTACGTCAACACCGAAAAGCACGTGCTTCCTGAGTCACGCAACTTCCGCAAACAAACATACAGTAGTCACTTCGCAGTAAATCCAATTCTCCAACATCTACTCGATGTTTAAATTCATTGATAGACAAGAGCAATATTGTCGTGATGAGTCATTACTTCTCTAAACATTTGGGTTCGTCGAAGAGAGTCATGAAAGACATCGTGGAGTTGTGTCTGCAGTCCAGCAGCGTGGTGCGATAATTCCGCAATCCGAGTGATACTGGTATTTCACGCTCGTTCTTCTTGCGTTAAGCTGAGGAACTTTGCGGCAAAAAAAATCTGATATTTTAGAGAAGTCGATCAGAAAAGGAAGGCTCAACGTTATCACTGCTGACTGTCATTATCATAAATTACAGGAGTGAATAACAAATACGTTGTTGTCAGTAAAGATGAAAAGTGCTTCAAGTAAGAACAACCTTATCAATTCTGATGAAGAGAATGAAAACATCGACGGACAACAGGTACGTGCATGCTGCCGAGTAATTTTTGCTGTTTCTGCTGTAAATGTTAAGGAAGCTGCGATCTGCTCGAACAAACATGTCGGGCGAAGATGTCAAGTGAACTGTAAACCGCATGCGAGGGTTTTAATTTTATTAAAGTGTACTTAATGAAACAAAAGGTATTCCAATTAATAACCTTACTGCGTAAGAATAAAAAAACCACCCTTAGTTTTCAAGACTCGAAATCTATAATTCGATGCTAGAAGTTATTTTTGTTTAAAGTTGAAACAAGATATTGGTGCATCTTTCGACCTCCATGTGCGGCGAGAATCTGATATTGTTTAACGTCATGTTACAGATGACAGCACAAGAAGCCAAGACGTCATGGATTTACAGGACATTCAGAAAACGAACATGCCGTTGGTTTATTCCGTCCAACAAAAACGAGTATGGGTAAGAGCTAACATTTTAGAAATAACAATAAAAAAAATCTTAGCAAATGGAAATTCATAAAAAAAATCCATCAAAAAGCCAAAAGTGGCTAAAAATATGTTTCTTTTATTTAGGTAGTTATATTGTCAGCTTGACAGTGAGTGCATTTCACACCCCGGCCCGAGATTGTTCTTTTTTCCTACTCCCAGAGGTATTCTATCTTCTGCTAAAGCGAAAGCGAAGCTCAAATTTGATGAAAAAGAGAAAACAGGGTCAGTAGGTTGGGACGGAACTCAGGGAGCTTATGGGACTTCAGTGCTGCTTCATTTGCACTTCTTCTCCAGCCTGCGTTGCTGGCGGATTTCGCGAGCGCGTGCATTTTTTAGCGGCCTCATGCTTTGGTCTTGGCCGCCAAGCAGCGAGGGGCTTGGTGAGGAGTCGTGGCTCCGCCGCTCGCTGACGCGGGCTTTGCCCGCGCGAGAAAAATTTACTCGTGCCCGCTAATCCCGCCAGCTGCGCAGGCTACTTCTTCTCTGGCTGGATCTTTGAAAAAAAAACGGAGCAAATGGCGAACTCTTCTGGTCGGACGATTTCGGCCGCGAAAACTCTTTCACGTGTCATTGCTCGAACATCCGGAAATTGCTTTGACAGCGAGCAAGAAATTTGAATCTGTAATAAGTTGTACCGTACTCAATAATCATCCTGGGAGCGGATCCCACACTACACTTTCACTCTTCGGAGCATATTTTAGTCCGCGCACTGCTGTTTCCAGGCAATAATACAACTACTCTTACGAGAAACGACAAGCCGGATTGGATGCCAGTCCGTTGTTATACTACCACAGCTGCGATACAAATTATACAAATTTTCTTATTAACGATTAGATTAAACAATAAAATTAAACATAAAATGTTTGTCCAACGTTCATAAGTTCAGTTGTTATCTATCACGCAATGTTTCGAAATGTAAAATAAAAGGAATAGGCCACCAGGTCCGTTTGCGAGATATTGGACGCTTAACCATTTGTAGCCTGATTCTCAGACGTCCGAGGTCGATCGCGGCCGCTACGCTTTCCCTGTCTCCCGTAGCGTAGCGGCCGCGATCGACCTCAGACGTCTGAGAATTAGGCTAAACCATTTGCCGAAAGGAACCAGTTGGGATGTCCACTGAATAATGGTAAGGGTTATTCCAAAATCAGCAAACCAACCGAACGAGATGGCGCTTACCATGTGTAATTCGGTTTCCTGTTATTATTTTCCGTTGAAAGAAGTCTGGAACTGAGAATTCGTGCAAATGGTAAGGTACCTCTGAAGGTGTAGTCCACAATTTCCTGTTACTGTTTCATTTGACTTTCAACCGAAATTTCCGGCTTAATGGTAAGCACCTAACATTATCTCAAGTTACCCCATAATTCCTTGCAATTTCACCTAACAAACACATCATGTTTATTTGATCAGTTGACGCTACTTTTCGTTGGAACAGGAATCACACAACTAAAGCAAATATATTATATCGAAAACAAGGAACAATTTAACATATATTTTCACAGGTAGCCCAAGCTCGATATATGAGTAGCTTTCATGTTGACCTTTGCATTGTTACGTAATTCGAGCAATTTGCATATTTATAAGGGTTTGTATGGGGAAAGAAATAAGGCCGAAAAGAACGAAAAATTAACCGTTGAATTACAATAAAAACTGCTCACCTGAACTCTTGCGTTCCTTTTTTTGTGTGCTGTGTGGTTTTTTAACCGATTTTGTGCGATTTAATTTTTCGTTCTTTTCGGCCTTATTTCTTTCCCCATACAAACCCTTATAAATATGCAAATTGCTCGAATTACGTAACAATGCAAAGGTCAACATGAAAGCTACTCATATATCGAGCTTGGGCTACCTGTGATATTTTATGGTAAAAACTCGTAGCATCACGAAATTGGCTCAAAAACGTCCTCGCGCGCGTTTTCTCGAGGTCGTGATTTTACCTCCGTGGGTAACGCTTTTCTAGTAATAAGTCAGTTAGTTTTTTAACATGTGATTTTATTCTAACTCTTTGAAGAAAAAGAGAATGAATGGTAAGTCAAAATTACTTCGAAAACAAGGTAGGTCACCGTGCTTGTTTAAACCATTATTTTCCCTTGTGAGCTTAGCCTCATAGCAAACTTATATTATGAGCCGAAATTTAACGAACGAAACAAAACCAGACAAGAAACCCACTAAATGCAGATCAATCAAATATTTATTAAACTATTTTGTCTATTAAGTTTACAAAAATTTTTACGGACGAGTACTATCTATACGGGTCACTATCGCGTCACGTGATCAATGTAAACCAATAAGAATCGGAGAAAATTTAGTGGTGAACTATAACGATGATAACGGCTGTTAGTATCAATTTACTAGCGGTCTATCACAAATGCTGCAATCTGATTGGCTACGCTACTCACTCCATTACCATCCGGGAATCGTTACTTGTTCGTCCTCTGGACTTATATATTGCATCTCCTGCAGTCGCTGCCCGCCACTTACATCGACGAAACTGGCGTACATCTTCGGAGCATTAATAAGAGTGCGCCTGGATTCCCCGTCGCAGAGCATTTCAGCTCCAACGGACACACCGCAGCCGACGCACAGGTCCGCGGCGTAAAATTCTGCAGCGGGAACAAACAGAGAAAGAGGCAGGAGATGCGTCTCATTTTCCAGCTTAGAAAGTTGATTCGGCCTGCGGCTTCATCAACTATCACCTCATAGAAATCTCGAGCTCATAATCTAATTGTTAATTAGCTGATTCGGGCTATCACGTAATAGAAATCTCGAGCTCACAGCATACGAGTAGCTACACAAATCAGATTGTAGCATTTGCATTAGTATTCTAGCAGAATTAAACAAATAGCATGTAGGGTTTCGAAACGATAATACTACGAATTTATTACTTTAACAATTAATTGCTCGAATTCCACTACTTGTTTCAAAGTGCGACAAAACCCCCATCACTTTGGCTTATTTTAGTTGCTGTTGTGGGCGTCAGAAAAAAGATCACAGCGGTGAAGCACTACTCTCCTCTGGCAAAAGAGGGGACAAATGGGAAGTGTCTAAACACACTGTCACCAAACCCACAAATGCTTACGGAGAACTTGAATTCCAAGGAGCTGGACAGGTCAGCCGAGCCAAGGTCAGTTGAGTTTATCCTACTGCCCATTGGAAATGTTAAAGAATTCTTTCCATCTTTTTTATGAAACATTTCTTTTTCCTACCAGTACATTCGGGTATCCCATGACACGGACCCTGAGATGGCTCTGCGCCTGCTCTGTAAGGAATGGAAGCTGGACCTACCTAAGCTACTCATCTCTGTGACCGGAGGCGCTAAGAATTTTGTGCTTCATTCGAAACTGAAGCAAGTCTTAAGACAAGGCCTTCTCAAGGTAAAAACTAGTCAAGCATTGATTTGCAATGAGAAGTATTATTTTGAAGTCAAAGAATGTCAACGGAAGCAACAAAGGATCGATAAAAGGTTAACGGCCAAGCTCCTACTAAAGTACTAAGGCCTGCTGAAAATATCTTAAAATAAAATGATTGATTACTGTTTTGAAGAGCACTGTATATGCCTGAACGATTTATGTAGAGGACAATTCCTTCAATTTTGTTTTTTCGTTGTTTTTACCGAACACTAGCAACATTTTATAGTGAGAAAAAATGAATTGCATCTTACTCTAACTTTGCAATTAGATATGGCAAAAATGTGTAATTTCCTCGAAATCAATCCCTAAGTCAGCTACTTCCTGATGTTCACAGGCCGCGCAAACTACAGGAGCCTGGATCATAACTGGTGGTACGAACACAGGTGTCATGCGTCACGTAGGCGAGGCTGTGCGAGGTCACACAGTCATGTCACGTGGTGCTCAACTGAAGGACAACGCTCAACAGGTTCATTTAATTGGCATAGCGACCTGGGGAATTGTGGATCACAGAGAATTTCTAGTTGGAAGTCAGGTAAACAAGCGAACCAAGCGCGCGCCTGAGGAAATGTTTGGCTCTATGCTAAATGTTAAGAAAGAATGCATTAAGTCGATAAAGTGAATCTTTTGAGCTTTGTTTTGTTCTGTTTCTAATAGGAACTGGTGCCATACCAAATGACCTCCAGCATGCTGTCACAAGGCGCATGCCTGGATAATAATCACACTCATTTCATCCTGGTGGATGATGGTACGATCAACAAATTTGGAGGGGAAATCTCGTTTCGCGCCAGTCTTGAGAACTGTATCTCGCGGAAAACAATGGAAAAATCGTGCGGTAAGAATGACTAAAGTTTACAAGACGATATGTTATTTACCATTTTTCAAGAGGGTCCTGAAAGGGAGGATGTCCCAGTCCAGCCCAAATTTTGCCCAAATCCCAATTCTCAGCTTATCTTTTGCCCAAACCCAGTCCTAGTCCCTTTTATGTGTACGATTCCCAGTCCCGGTGATCCAAATCCCATTTTAGCAGAGAAAAAATAGACAAGTCCCAGTTTCCATTTTACCCATTTAGGCCCCTCTTTAAAATAAACAAAAATCAATTCAGATTAACGCCCGAGTGCGTTGAGTTTTTTTTTTGTTACCATTATCGTCTACAAACGCAACGAGACGATTGAAACAATAAAATGTCATTTCATTTTGTACTGTTGGCACAACAGACCGAGCACATGGGGTGCCTGTGGTACTGCTTGTACTTGAGGGAGGACCCAACACCATTCGCACAGTGCTAGAGTCCGTGACCAGGAATCCTGCTGTACCAGTAGTCGTTGCTGAAGGCAGTGGCCGCGCTGCAGACATCTTGGCGTATGCGCATCGCTTTATTTCTCAGAGTAGCTGGTGAGTGATTTGTGTCTACTGCTCGCAGCATAAAAGGAAGGCTAACTTACTATACGTAATTTACATAGTTTTCTTCTGTTTCTTAATGTTTTGCTGCTGCTGATAGGTGGTACTTAGAGCTATGCAAGAATGTAGTCAGTCTGGATTGGCGAGTATTATTTCATTATCGCTGATGGTCATGATGGAATATCTGCTCCAATACGCGACTATTCTAGACCCGGCATTGACAAAACTTATAGGCTGTGCAAGTAGTAGTCCTTGAGTCCAAAACTGCTTTATTTTGTTTGCTTGTTTTTTGTCAAAAGTAGTAGAGGCAGGAAGCCGATACTAGCTCATTTCATTGAAATCTGACCGAGGAAAAATCAAATTCTCCCTTAATTCCTCGACAAAATTTTCTCGCATCCCCCCAAGGTAAAAAAATCCTCAACGAATTCTATGTATTTTGTGAAAGTGATAAAAAAGGGTTAAAGAAATGATTTGTTAGTATTAATAATGGAGAACCAGACGGTAAAACAGCTGAAGGCCCTTGCCAGGGAGCGAGGCATAAAAGGTTATTATAGAATGCGTAAAGCCGAGTTAATCGAGGCGTTAGAGGAGGAGGAGAGTGAGATTTTTTACTCGGCGAATGACCAATCTGTACCGGAGGTTAATATCCCTATTCCAGCACCATCGAGAGTAACGCAGATGAGGAATCTCGCCACATCAGTGGCAGCACCCGTAAAGAGCGTAATAAACAGGTTTACAGGGTGGTTATTAAATTATATCCCTGAACCTATTAAAAATATAGTGAATGAGAGAGTTGAGAATCTAAAGGAGAGAGTGAACAGTATATTCAGGAGGCGGGAAGAAGTGAGTCAACCTATAGAGGATGTAAATTCACCTGAAGAGGATAATCTAACACCCAGAGAGTACAAGACAGCCATAAAGGGTTATTTTAAAACGTTCAGAGTTAACGGTATAAACGGCATGGATGAGAAGACGTTTATGAATAACGTAAAACCGAGGGTTATAGATCTCATAAAGAGTAAGGGATCGATCAAAGTCAAGTTAATTCTCACCGTAAGGTTTACCAAAGAGAATCCCGCCACAGGCAACATCGATATTAATGTATACTCCTTCGCATCAAAAATGGAGATTGTGACAGAGTCAACCGATCTCACTGAATTATTTGATCAGATGACAGATAAAATCTTTGAATTGATTCCGAATTTTAATAACAGAGGTTCCGGTTGGCAATTCGACAGAGTCGAACACCTCGACATAAACATCAACCCTTACAATCCTCTGTCTGCCTCTTCTTATATTGAGTTACCAAGTAGTTTATACATGAAAAAGGCGATAATAAACGTCAAGAATGAGAATGATAATGAGTGTTTTAAGTGGGCAGTAACCTCAGCAGTGTTTCCTCAAAAGAAAAATGCAGAGAGACTCAGCAAACAGATGAGAGAAGATTCAGAGAAGTTTGACTGGACAGGTATCGAGTTTCCCGTCTCGCTTAAACAGATAGATAAGTTTGAGAATCAGAACAATTACGCAATCAATGTATTCGGTTATGAAAGGGTTGTTTACCCTTTGAGAATAAGCAAAAAGAAAGAACAGGTGATAAACCTTCTTCTCATCGCTGACGAAGAGACCAATCACTTCTGCTGGATCAAAAACATGTCGAGACTTTTATCAAAAAATATTAATAATCACCAACATAAACGACATTTCTGCTACAGATGCTTAAACTCATTTCCCTCGGTAAAATCACTGGAGAAACATAAAGAGTACTGTCAGAATAACGAGGCTGTCAAGATTGAGATGCCGATCAGAGTAGACGATGAAGGAAACACTTTTCCCGTCTATATAAAATTCAATCATTTTCATAAGAAGATGAGAGTTCCCTTCGTTGTTTACGCAGATTTTGAATGCTTCACAGAGAAGATAGACACATGTCAACCCAACGATAACAAAAGCTTCACCAACCGATATCAAAAGCATAAACCCTCAGGTTTCAGTTATCTCATCAAATGCTTTGATGATAACCTTTTAGCACCTCACCTTAGACATTACACAGCTGAATCTCCTGATGATAACATCCCTAGGTTATTCATTGAGTCTTTGGAGTCAGATATCAAGGAGATTTATAATAAGTTTAAAATACCGAAGAAGATGGTGATGACACCAGAGGATGAGATCGACTATGAAAAGGCAACTCACTGTCACATCTGTGAGGGTAAATTAAAAAAGACTGATGATAAAAAAGAAAAAAAGGTCCGCGACCACTGTCACCTCACCGGTAAGTTTAGAGGAGCAGCTCATAACAAATGTAATTTAAAGTTTAAAATACCCAAATTCTATCCTGTCATCTTTCACAATCTCTCCGGTTACGACAGTCATCTCTTCATTAAAAACCTCGGTAAATCAGAGGGAAAGATAGACTGCATACCCTGTAATGAGGAGAAGTACATCTCATTTACCAAAGAGATAATTGTTGATAAATTCATAAATGAGGAGAAAAAAGAGGTAGAGGTAAAGCGTAAAATAAGATTCATAGACTCTTTTAAATTCATGGCGACTAGCCTCGACAGTTTGGTGAAGAATCTACCTAAAGACTCTTTTAAAAATCTTAAAGAATTTTATGAAGGTGAACAGTTAGGCCTTATCAAAAGAAAGGGTGTCTTTCCCTACGATTGGTTCGATAACTTCGGTAAACTCTCTTCAACATCACTTCCACCGAAAGAGGCTTTTCACTCAATACTTAATGACAGTGACATCTCAATCGAGGATTATAAACACGCACAGAATGTGTGGAAAACATTCAATATGAAGACCATGAGAGATTACCATGACCTCTATCTTAAGAGTGATGTTCTCCTTCTCTCTGATGTCTTTGAAAACTTTAGGGATGTCTGTCTTGATAATTACCGTCTCGACCCGATATTCTATTACACAGCACCAGGTCTTGCATGGGATGCGTGTTTAAAAATCACCAAGGTCGAACTGGAGTTATTGCATGATTACGAGATGTTAATGATGGTGGAGAAAGGTATTAGAGGTGGTGTCTCAATGATCTCTACGAGATACGGAAAGGCCAACAATCCTTACATGAAAGATTACGATCCTGATCAACCGAACAAGTTCATCTCTTATCTAGATGCAAACAATCTATACGGTTGGGCAATGTGTAAACCTCTACCGACTAAAGGTTTTAAATGGATGAAGAGAGAAGAGTTGAAGAATTGGAAGAGTATGCCATGCATACTTGAGGTAGACCTTACCTATCCTGAACATCTTCACGACCTGCATAACGACTATCCGTTAGCACCGGAGAGAGTCACCGTGAATAAGGTAGAGAAATTGATCCCCAATCTAAACGATAAAAAGAATTACGTTATTCACCACGAAACTCTTAAACTCTATCTCTCTCTCGGTCTTAAACTCACCAAGATTCACAGAGGTATTAAATTCGAAGAGTCAGCGTGGCTAAAGCCGTACATCGATCTTAACACAGATCTCAGAGCGAAGGCAACCAATGATTTTGAGAAAGACTTTTTCAAGTTGATGAATAACTCCGTATTCGGAAAGACTATGGAGAACATCAGAAACAGAGTCGACATAAGATTGGTCACTCGAGTATCTCAGGCGAAGAAGCTGACGTGTAGACCGAATTATCAACATCACACAATCTTCTCAAAGAATCTTGCGGCCGTTCATATGAAGAAGGTCAGTCTAAAATTCAATAAACCTGTATACCTCGGTATGTCAATCCTAGACTTGAGTAAGACCTTGATGTATGATTTTCATTATAATTACATCAAACCCAAGTACGGTGATAATGCAAAATTACTATTCACAGACACGGATAGTCTAGCCTATGAGATACAGACGAAAGATTTTTACAGAGACATCTCTTCCGATGTGGAATTAAGATTCGACACGAGTAATTACCCGAAAGATCATCCAAGCGGTATTCTCACCGGTGTTAACAAGAAGGTAATCGGTATGTTCAAAGACGAGGCTTCAGGGAAGCAGATCGCAGAGTTTGTCGGTCTGAGGGCAAAACTCTACTCATACAGAGTGGAGGAGTCTTACGAGGAGAAGAAGTGTAAGGGAGTGAAGAAGGCGGTGATAAAGAAGACCATCACCTTCAACGATTACAAAGACTGCCTCTTCAATAATAAACCCGCTATGAGAAAGATGAATGTCATCAGAAGTCATCTACACACAATGTATACAGAGACGGTAAACAAGATTGCTCTCTCTCCGTTTGATGATAAGAGATTAATACGGGAGGATAACATTCACACCTTCGCTTACGGTCATTATAAAGGAGGAAGCTCAGTGTCAAACGGTACTACTTGAAGCTCCTCTCTGACAAACGATCTCTTCGGTCCGTCGAGAAGATAATATAAAACAGGTTGTTCGGGAGAGATCACCACACGATTTATATTATAGACCGTAATACTCCAGATAGGATCGGTCGCTCTTCTTCTCTCTCCTCCCTCATCCTCTCCGGGAGAGAGAAGATACCTTACCTGAACACCTGAGGGTAACCTCTTCTCTTTTAATCCGACAGGTCTTTTGTAATTAACAGGATCAATATCTACCTCTTTTAAACCGAGGGCTTTATCGGGTTCCTTTCCTGTGATTCTGATCACCTGAGAGTTCAACGCTTTCATGACGGCGGGCAACCTCTTCACCCAGACTCTCGATCTCCCTTCTCTCACCATCTCCTGCGCATACTGATGACTGAATAATCTCTCCCCCAAAGTTCTGTTCGCTCTCTCAACGAATGCCTGAGCTCGATGATTACCCGCTTCGCTTCTCTGTATCTTCACGTTATGTCTCTCCATCAACTTCGTTACAGATCCCATAAACTCTTTACCGGGATCGAACATTATTCTCTTTGGCCATTTAAGAGAAGGTCTCTTAATATTTCGAGAGTAAATCTTATCAAAGGCCTTCGCTACCTCTTGACTCTCTTTCGATGTTAACGCCTCCGCATCTTTATATCTCGAGGCAACATCGATCACAACCAACGCGTATCTATAGGTCTTTCTTCCCACCCTATCGTGAGGAAGAAAGAGAAGATCCGCTTGGTGAATCTCATTCGGTCTACTAACACTCCAATGAGGTCTCGGTAAATACTTCGGTGGAGGTAAATAGATCTGCCAAAGTGCCTGTCTCTCTAACCAATCTCTCACCTCAGACTCACTAAATTTGGCCGCGGAAGCAAGTTTAGATACAGCGGAGTACCCTTTCCAATAACCCTTCGGACTGTAGTATATCTTTTTAAAAATTCTCTCGTTAGTCATTTAAAAATAATCTTTCTCTCTTTTAAAATGTCGCACGCTATAGCAGAGATTATCAAACCGAACCGAGTACCGAGAGAACCGTTCAGCCTTAAGGCGGAGTCATCTCTTAACAGGATCACATTTAATCCCTCATCAGCGAATCCAGGTGAGGACATTACCGTAAACATTCCAAAACTCTCTGACAACGTGGTCATCGTACCGGGATCAGTCAATCTTCTATTCAACCTGAAAGTAGGTGGTCATGCAAACAACACCCTCGTAAATAACGTCGGTCGAAACCTCGTTAAACAGCTCAAGGTCTCTTTCGGAGGAGAGACACTTCAGACCACAGAGAGATACGATCTCTTTCAGACATACCATGATCTCTTTCTCGAGGATAGAGATGACAGATTAAAACAGGGAATCTCATCCGAGAATATGAGAAAACTTCGTACACCTGCAGGGGATAAGAGCACAACTGACGCAAAGGAGGTCACCCTCGCCACAGTTCACAACACCAAATACGTTATACCTCTTGACCATCCCGTTCTCAGTGATCACGGCGCTCTCTATCCTAAGGCTCTTCCTCATCCTCTGTTGTTTGAGATCTCTCTACCGAAGGTCGATCAGATATTAAATCATGATAAAAAAGAGAAGGAGAAGACACCACCGACCTATAAATTGACTAACATTGAGTTGGAGTATCGATGCATCACGAGTGAATACTTGGCTAGTGAGGCCGCCTCTTCCTATAAGGTAGGCAAAGGATTCTACTATGAGAACGTAATCCTTCACAGAAGTTTCCCCATCTCAAAACCGGACGGCAGCGTAATTAACGAGCACATCAATCTTCCTAGAAAGTCGATGACGGGTATACTCTGTCTTTTTGAAGAGGATTATAAAGAGGGAGAACGAGACTCTGAGAAGTTCGTCAATCCTGACATTAAATCAATCAACATCAACATCGACGGTATGCCTAACCGACTCTTCTCAAAGGGGATGGTACCGTCCGACTTTTGGGAATCGATCAAGAGACGAATGGGCGGTTCTGGTAAGATGAAGGAAGAGGATTTCTACACAGACAAGTTCGCTATCTGGATAGATCTGAGAACCTTCTATGACAACGGTATTCACGGAGGAGGTCTTCACATAAACACAACACGAGACGGAGTGAAACTTGAGATCAAAAGGAAGGTCGGTGGAACGGGGAGAATCCAATGCTATATGTTTGTGGTCGCTGACGCATTTATGGAGATCATGAACACAGAGTTAAAATCGATCCTGTATTAAATAAATGAATGAGTTACGAGATACGATTCCCTTTAACATGATCATAACCGGACCGACCAACTGCGGGAAGACAGAGTACCTAATAGAGAAGTTACGAGGGCCATTCCGCAAGGTCTTTGAGTACATTGTTCTGATCTGCCCGACCTATGCTAAGAACCGAACCTACCGAGGGTTTGCCCAAGGTGATAAACGCTTCTTCATCCTCTCTCCGGATTCGAGTAACTATGAAGAGATTAACGACCTTCTCATAACCGTATCAGATCTCTTCTCCGGAACGAATACACTGTTAATTCTCGACGACTGCGCCGTCTCCAAAGACCTAAAGAATCGATCTAATAAATTTATCGACCTCGCTTTCTCCGGTAGACACGACGGATTGAGTGTATGGGTGGTAACACAGCAGTTGACATCTATAGCGAAACCCTTCCGAGAGAACGTCGCCTGCGTGGTCGCTTTTCACAATCCCTCTCAGGTCGGAATGAAGACCCTGTTCGATGATTACGGAGGATATCTTGACACGGAGACTAAGAGAGTATTTATTAAACTGTTAAAAACAGAGAGATACTCTCGACTCTGTCTCTGCCTCAGATATCCATTTGAGTGTTATCTCGAAATACCGACTTAGTAATTTAAAGGTTTCACCAATCATATCAATGATGGCGAACGTTGAAGATTATATCGATGATATACCGGAGGTTAAAGAGGATAAGACCCTCGATGAGGAGGACGATATCGAAAAAGAGAGAGAATCACTCGCGATACTCGCTTCCCTCGGAACGACAGAGGAGTATCTCGGTAAAGCGATAAGTCTTGGAGATATTAAGAGACTATCACCGAAACAGGTGAAAAAATACTTTAATCGATACAAGACCGTAATGGGAAAGAGAGTGACCGGTGGTCTGGTGGAGTCAGCCATCTCTGCGGCATCCGTTCTTATCTCCTATGTTATTCCCGTGGATGATGTGGAGGCACTGAATGAAGATTTGAAGAACGATGATCTTGTTAAACGTGAACTTAGTAACTTTGCAGGTATCTTGGTACTGAAGGGAGGAAGATTGGTAGCGTTAGCTAGCGGACTCTTTAAGGTCGCTAAGCACGTAAAGTTAAGACCGAGTGAGGAGAATTCTAAGGAGAATGAGGAGAATGAAGAAGACTCTTAATAGACTTGGTAAAGACTGTTAAGATTAACTTAATAAGACTGTTAAAAAAAGAATTTAAATAATCTTAACAGATAATAAAATGTCTCAAGAGAAGGTTCGTTACGTTGATTACAGAGTGAACATTTCTGAAGAACAGAGAGAGAGATTCTATTCAGCCATTGATAACAGCGAAGCCGTAACCATAAGATTTCGACACGAGGATCTCGGGAGAGGTGATGATCTCATCGCTTTCACTATGCAACAGTTTAAAAGAATCGCAAGCGCTTTCGACAAAGGAAGGGGAGTTACCATAAATATGAGTAAGGATCAGGTTCAGAGACACGAAATCGTTGATGAGGATGATTATTTCTATTCACCGTTTTAAACTCTCGTAAACAGCGTAAACTTAAATCAACCGTTTCAGTTGATTTAAAGACAACAGAGTACATTACTAAAATGTCAGAAGATGTTGAGCAGATCACTAAGGCCCCAGTTGAGAGTAATGACAGAACAAAAGAGAAAGATCCCAAGAAGGTCGCCGCAGGAAAGAGACTCGCCGAGTATAATAAACGGGCGAAAGAGGCGTTGAAAGAGAAGATTAAACGTGAGGCTGAGAAGGCAACTGAACCGGAGGAGAGTAAGAATCTCACAGCAGAGGGGTGGATTCCAGAGATCTCTTTCGCAACCGCGATCTCTCTTGTCGGAATCGGCTTGACAGCAATCAATATGTTTATGAGTTACAGAAAATATACAGAGGTTGATCCCCCCCCCTGTGATAGAAAGACCTCAACCCTCAAAGATTCCCGTACCGAAGATGGGGATGTATTAAAGATTTAAAGATATGCTATAACATGATAATGTCGAAAGAGAAGATCTTCAAGACTATCTATGACGCCTCTGTTCTTATAGGTATCTCATCAGGGTTCGGTTACTTTATCAATATGGATGACCCCTCAACAAGCATTACAGACTACCTTAAATGGGTAGGAATCCTCTCCGGAAGTATTTACTTGAAAGATTATATGCAGAGAGAGGAGATTTTGAAGAGGATCGATTCCCTTAACTCGAAGAAAGATAATAACATTAAGGAGAAGAAGACACCGAAGAATCTCGATCTCAAATTGAAGAGAATCGTAAACCTTGCCAATCCCGTAGGTGATAGAGACGCAGTTAACAAGAGTTACGTTGACGAGAAGGTTAACAGGAAGGGAGATCTCGATATGGGAGGGAATTCAATACATAATGTAAAGACCCCTGAACCCTCAGATGTTGATCACGCAGCGAATGTCAATTACGTTAATAAAACCGTTGATGAGAGAGAATCGATCACTCTGCAAAAGATCAGTGAAACCGTCCCCAAAAAAGTCTTTTATAAAGGTTATCTTAAACACGACAATGATAGCTTCATCAGATTCTTTGCAAACGGAACAGAGGATTTTACTCGGTACACAAGACAGAGTGATCCCTCCGATTTCATCGTGAATGAGGATGACAAAGAGAGAATACTGATCAAGAATCCGGGAGTCTACTCGATATCTCTGATCGATGGTTTGAAGACCCCCGATGAGGATGACGATAACGGAACCGTTCAGTTCATATTGAATCCCGCACCCTTTCTGAGTCTGAGCGATAATATTAACATCACGGTACCCAACTCAGGCAAGGGTTGGAAAACGTATAATTTTATCTCCGTTTTAGATATTTACAAAGATACAAAACTGTCTATACAGACCTCAGATGCCAGAACCATCTTTGACGGTTTGGGAGAGGGGTATAAAAAGTTCGGTATGATACTTATAAATAAGATCGATTAAAGATTTACTCCCCTATTTAAAAATGTGGGGTAATGTTTTAATAATGACTATCATTGCCTTCGCTATCTATCTTACGTTTCGTTCACCGAAAGAACACTGCACCTGCGGAGTTAAGATACCTGAGGGAGGGGGAATGTGTAAATGTGGAGAGTATAATCACCGAATGATCATACATAAGGAGAGAAGAGAACGGGAGTTGAAAAGAATCGAAGAGGAGAAAAATAAGGGGAATGATTACGACACATTCTTGTGAGAATTATTTAAAGATAATCTCTGAAGAGTAAAAATGTCAGAGAATAAACTTGTGAAGACCGTCACTGATGCATCCGTTCTGATCGGCCTCTCCGCAGGGGTCGGATACATTGCGAAGAAGGCTATGAAAGAATCGTTCATAAACGATCCATCATCCAGCATTGTCAACTACGGTAAATGGGTCGCTGTTCTTTCCGGAAGTATGTACTTGAAAGAGTATTTGGAGAAACAGAAGATTTTACCCTCTTAATAAGATAAAGGTTTATCTATTTATTATTAATAAATGGCGACCATTGCGTTAATGATAGGAGGAGCTGTGTTAAACGCGACAGCGTTCGTCGGGGGATCTTATTTGGCAAAGTATCTTAGCGGAACGGATACGGATACGGAGAGAATTCGACACGATAAAGCCTTAGAGAAGTACCAAAGAGATTACGCAGCTTACCAAGAGAAGAGACAGAGACTTTTGGATTGGTATAATCAGCAGAGAGATGAGGAGCATCAGGCTAATTTAAATCTCTCGAACACTGATGAGGCTTTCAAACTCTATAGTCAGACACATCCGGATTACTCTCTTCAAGAACCCAAACTCTCTGATTACTACCGACCGAGTGATGACCAGAGAGTGGGTGAGATGGTCTACGTCGGAGGAGGGATGTTGGCGTTGGGTTACGTTGCTAGTAGATTTTTGTAAAGTAAATAATTTAAAAGATTCTTTACTTATCAAGTAAAGAATCATGGAATATGACCCGACAGATATACCCGATAGAGATAATCCTTTTGAACCTACTGATCCAGGTGATGACGACGATGAGGGAGAATCGATACCTATGACCTCCACATCGAGAAGAGATAGAGGTTATGAAAATCCTAATTATGAAGAGACCTCTTTTATCGATGAGAACACTCCTCTGATAAGAAGAGAGGAGAGGAGAGATGACGCTTGGGAAAGGATCCGAGAGAAGTATCCGAAGGTCAATCCTGCCAACTCCTCTTTCACATCTGACATAGACGAGTATGATCGAGTGGTTGTGAGAATGAAAAGAAAGGGAGGTAAGAGTTACCCTCTTTTTAAACCGGATGGTGAACTTAACGAAAAATTACCGAAGACCATAAAAGAGAGTCTCGGTCCATCTGCGGAGAAGGTTATTGAGACTGATGAGAGAGAGATAACGAGGAGAAGAGAGAAAGTAAAAGATCTCGAGTCTTCTCGTAAAGATGCTGGGCCCAGTCAGAGAGAGAACATCGATCGTAACATCGAACAGCAGAGAGAGGAGATAGAGAATCTCGAGAGGGAGATTGAAGTTATAGAGGAACGCATGTCAATCAGAGATAGAGTGAAGGCGATCTTTAAAAAGTACGGTTTCACGGTGTTCGCTGTTCTCTCCGCTGTGGGTGCAGTGATCGGTGTGATCGTTTCTAATCTGAAGAGCGGTCTGTCTAGATTGGGTAAAGGTATCGGTAACGGTTTTAAAGTCATAGGAAAGAAGTTGGGAGAGATACTTCCCGGAATGATCGGTGCGATAGCAAGTTTCATCTTTAAAACAGCGGGTGAGGCGATCGGTTTTCTCGCAAAGAATGCGTGGTTGTTGATAGTCGCCGTCGTCGTCTACTTCGTTGAGAAGGTTAAAAATAAGAGTAAGAGAAAGTAAATGGAGAGTTACAGAGAGATATACCCTCAGTTGCCTATCGAAGAAACCGGAGAGAGCTTCAGATTAAAACAGTGTGCAGATTGGTTATCCCTTCTCGAGAAGGATCTGCAGGATTGTGAAAAAGTGTATAAAAAGTATAAGAGGGCAAGGAGCGCACTATTAAATCTTTCTACAGGCAGCGGAACTCTCTCTGTCGCTCTCTGTGGAGGAGGATTGGGTACGGGACTTACCGGAGTCGGGCTTCCCGTATCGATCGCATTAGGTGTGGTCGGGGGTGTCTGTGCCTTGACGAGCGTAGCGACAGCGAGTCTTGCTAAAGCGATATCTAATAAGGTGAGTAAGCATGAGAAGACCGTCTCTGTCTGTCAAGCGAAGATAAACACGATAAAGGACATCGTCTCTAAATCGTTGACAGACAATAAGATAAGTCATGAAGAGTTTGTTTTGATAAAATCCGAGTATGAGAAGTATTATGAGATGAAGAGATCGATAAGAGAAAAGAACAGAGCACCGACGCTTCCTCAGGTGGATGTAAAAAAGATGGAGGAAGAGATTCGTGCAGAGATATTAAAAAAACTCACCCAGTCAGAGTGAGCTGTAACTGTATGATAGTCTTGTCGAGAGATGAGTCATTCAGAGATCCACCGTATAATCCTTACTTCGTTTAAAAACATATGATCGATAAATAGATATGAGTAATCAAGACAGTAAGAAAGATGATAAACCCGAACCTAAATCTCTATGGAACAGATTTCTCGAACGGTATCCCCATGCCGTCCTGTCTAAATTCCGACGAGTATTTGAAAGATATGATAGAGAGAATAAAGAAGAGCATGTCAAATTCGTTGGAAGGGACGGTTCAGAGTATGAAGTCTTCTATAAGAAAAGATTTGAGTACAGTCTGTACTTTCCCGACGAGATGAAGAAAGCTTTGGGTCTTCCCGTGGATTTTCCTTTGGAGTTGACACTGAATCCTCATCCCTCATTACCTATTCCTGCGATCGATTTCGGTGAGAACCGACCACTTAAAAGCCTCAACTTGAGAGAGAAGTTAAGTAAACTTCAGATCTTCGCAACGCCAACAGACTCTTTCTCCGTACCTGTCAGAGACATATTCACAAATACGGTGATTAAACACACCTCTGCAAAAGAGTCCCATGAGTGGTTAAACAGACCTAATATGCGGTATTGGCCGCAGCAGCTTGACTTCGCTGTCTGGTGTGCAACGACAGGTTGCGGGGTGAGCCTGCGTTCATTATTAGAGGAGAGGATGGATGGAATCGATGTGACTGACCATGAACTCAAACTTCCACCGCAGATACGAGCCATTCTCTGGTTTCACGTCTACTTTACGATCAGGAGAATCCTTTTTCAGATGGGGGGAATACAGAGTTCGATCGCTTTACCCGGTGATCCCCCATTTAATGAAAAAGATAACAGATACGACATTCCTTCTTATAAGAGAATCTGCAAAGAGTTTAATATTCCTACCGATTCTGACTTTCGATGTCATAAAGGAGAGAATCACGGGTTGGGATCTGTCTACATTTGGGTCTCTTACGTAGGACCGTCTAAGGCCGATTCTTCCTATCCGGGATTTTTTAAATTCAGCGAAGAGGGAGGAGAGGGATCGAAAGGTAATCTTCTGCAGTACATATTGAATGATATAGATAATGGTTATGAGTACTTTCTCACGAGGGTATCTAACGGATTGACGAACGCCGGTCAGGCGAGATTAAATCAATCGATCGAAGCTTTAGTCTACTGCGTATTGGGTGCGCAGGTTAACGTCAGAAGCGGAATTCTCGGAGAGACGGGAAGTGCGCAGGAGGTTCGACAAGAGTTTCTCGTGTTATTAGAGGATGCGATTAAACAGCCTGACATAAGCAAGAGTGTGCAGAGATTTCAACTCGCTGTGCAGGAGGCAAAGGTTAAGCTCGATCTTGCCGTCTCTCCCGGTACGTGGTTGATGCCTTCGAGAATGGTGATCAATACTGAGAGCACAATCGGTTATAACAATAGACTGAAACGTGTTGAACCGAACATGAGATTGGGAGTGAATACAGATGTTAATTCGAAGAGTGTGCCTGTCGGAGTAAGACATAACCTCGGAAAGAGTAAGGTATTGTTACCTCACACTTCGGTTGTGAAGAAGGTTAATAATAGTAAACCTGTGGTTGAGGTGGTGAAGAATGATACTCCTTCGACTAAACCTCCTCTGGCTAAGCCTGAGGCAACAAAACATGAGATTAATCTTGCGGTTATAACGATTGCTGCCGGCGGATTAGCTTGGTATATGTTTCGATAAAGTTGGTGGTGAGAATTTTTCATAACTTGGGTCGAGTTATGAAAAGGTTAAGATAAAGTTATGCCTTACACTCTTTTGTTGATAACATCTGTAAATATTTTTGTATTTCGATCGCTTTACACTCTTTGCAATGATACTTCTGTTTTTTATGTTCACAGATCTGTGATCCAGGGCAATCTTTGCAGTATGATTTATTCTTTCCATGTTCACAGATTCCTGATCCTTTACATTCTTTACATCTATATTTATCTCGATCATGCTCACATATACCCCAAGGTCTGCAATCCCTGCAACTAAATTTACGTCGTCCGTGAGGACAGAATTTAAACCCTCCACACTCTTCACAAGAGGTTTTATCTATTCCATGAAGACAGATACCTTTTCCTGTGCATTCTTTACAACGACTTTTTACTCGGTCATGTTCACAGATGCCGCTACCTTTACAGTCTTTACAAGTATATCTCACTCTATCATGTGTGCATATCTCTGATCCTCCACAATCTTTACAACGACTTTTTCGTTTTCCATGAGGGCATTTTTTTCTTTGTTTTTTCTCCTGGTCTTCCCCAAGGTCAACCTCCGGTATAGATTGGTCATTCGCCGAGTAAAAAATCTCACTCGAATCATCAACCGTACTTAACGCCTCGATCAACTCGGCTTTACGCATTCTATAATAACCTTTTATGCCTCGCTCCCTGGCAAGGGCCTTCAGCTGTTTTACCGTCTGGTTCTCCATTATTAATACTAACAAATCATTTCTTTAACCCTTTTTTATCACTTTCACAAAATACATAGAATTCGTTGAGGATTTTTTTACCTTGGGGGATGCGAGAAAATTTTGTCGAGGAATTAAGGGAGAATTTGATTTTTCCTCGGTCAGATTTCAATGAAATGAGCTAGTATCGGCTTCCTGCCTCTACTAAAGTCCATCTTACATCCTCACCATCTCGTCTATTGAGGTTAAGTAATAGCCGATAACCCCGCAGCAGTAAACTGCTATTGGTTGCATTTCATTTTTTTTTCTATAGTGACCTTCAAGAAATGGTGGATGTCGTCGATCATCATCAACTGTTCGTCAAAATCGAAAAAGCTTTTCCTGAGTGTGACGAGGAAGGATGCCTAAAGATTTACGAGAATGTCTTGAGATGCGTAGGAAACAAAAAATATGTATGTTGATCGTTGTTCAGTATCACGATAAATGTTCTTTCTTTTCGTTACCTTCTGTGGAGATCGTGTACCCTTTAGTAAAGTAACAACAAAATAAGGAATGCCAATCCTATACAGTTTCTTAGGTAAAGTCTACATACGAGCCTAGGGACCCATCAGGCCGGAGCTTATCCCGGTTTCCGTAGCATGAAGCGACTAGGAGTATTTCTACTCTCCCCTGCATGGGATGCTAGTCCATCGCGGGGTTACCCCAGCAATAAATTCGCCGGTACCATTTATACACCTCGGTGGAGAGTGTCTTGCCCAAGAACACAACGCAGTGCCCCGGCCAGGGCTCGAACCCGGCACTAACCATCAGGTCACCGTGCCTCCCATATCTTAACTTGCAAAAAAAAAAAGGAAACAAAACTTCGTTTAGTAATTAATTTTTATAGTAATTTAAACTTAGGCTTTTTTCTTTAAGGCCTGGCTAAACTAGGAAACATTGTTGCCGAAACATTGTTCCTTGTCATGTTTCCAAGGCGGCTAATTAGCTGGAAACAAGAAAATTGTTTTGCTGCCCGAGTGGCTAAACTAGGAAACAATGTTCCGGGAACAAAGTGTCACGCATGTGCATAAACTAGTCAACTGGGCAACATATGTTCTGGAAACAAAAATGTTTTTGACTTGAAGCAGAAACAATTTTTGTTGCCGTGAAGCAAAATTTGTTTCCGCAACCGATATGTTTTCTGCGTGGCTAAACTGGGGAACATTTGCATCCGCAACAATGTTTCCTAGTTTGAGCCAGGCCCTTAAAGTAATTAAACCCGTTGGTATCCAGGATCCATCCCTTTTTATAAAAGATGTTTAATTTGTCGATTATAATTTGCACGGAATTGAAAAATTATTCTTATAATTGATGTTAAGTTAGACCGATGTGTGTTTATATATTTTACCGTATTTCTCACTGGAAACGGTTCTTGTAAATTTTAGATCACAGTTTTCAGTGTGAACGAAGAAGGCATGGATATCGACAGAGCAATCTTAAAAGCACTATTGAACGGTATGAATTTGTATTGTTTTTAGGTAGCATAAGGTGAAACTGGTTCTTCTGATATAAGAAACTTTTAAATTTACACGACAGAAACATTTCGTGTTTCCGCGCGGCATGGAAGAATGGCAAAACGAGGAAATAATTACGGAAACATGTTTCCTTGTTTTGCCAGGCCTTAATAAACACGAGCTCTCCTTTACATTCCTAATATATTTTATTAGTCACTACGCAACTGAAGAAAAGCTTACTAACGATCTGTTAAGTGTTGTGAAACGCCAGTAAAATATTTTATCTTTATTGATTACGCCTCAATGGCGAGGTTTGGTTTAAAACTAACTTTTTTTGCCATTTTCATGAAGGTCACAGTGCTTCGCCATCACATCAACTCAGCCTCGCTCTGATTTGGAATCGAGCTGACATCGCCAAGTCTGAAATCTTCAAGGAAGATCGTAAATGGGAGGTTTGAACTCAATGTTCTCATTTGTCTTCCCTTTATTTAGTTATTTTATTCTTGAAATTTTCGTGTAGAAATCCGCCATGACTCCGGAAACTCTTTGCTCCTGTTTTTAAGTCACTGCTGGTATGATTTCTTTCTCGCCAGATGTCTGCATTGGAAAGTGCTATGTTTGAAGCTTTGGTAAAGGATCGTGTGGAGTTTGTGGATCTTTTACTGGAGAACGGTGTTAGCATGTCGTCTTTCCTCACTGCTCGTCGTCTGGAAGAACTTTACAGAGCTGTACGTTTATTTATTCATAGCATTAATTGATTCTAATCTGTTTACTCTTCTAATTTAGAACTTTAAAAAAAATTCCAGTTAGCAAATAAAAAAGATACTTTTCTAGCTGTTACAATAGAATAGAGCTGGATATAAATGTGAAGATGGTTTTTCAACAGAGAGCAAGAAAAAGCACCACACTGCGTCATCTTTGTGGTGGCTCTAAGGTTAGTGAGGGAGTTTATATTTTATTTCTCAGGCTCCGGTTGTTCAAAGGATGGATAACGCTATCCAGCGGATAAATCGCTATCCAGTGGATAAGTGTTGGCGAAAGAAACTACACTATCCACTGGATAGTGATTTATCCGGTGGATAGCATTATCCACCCTTTGAACAACCGGGGCCAGGTTTTTAGTAATGCGTATCCACCAAAAAGTGGCACTAAAACGTAATTGTGATGGGCGGATAACTCATAGTCCCTTCAGTCTTGTTCATAAATTGTTTCGGCCTTAACCTTGGTTCGCGTGCGATGCAAATGCAAGCGACGGTCACACGAAAAACAAAAATGCAAGGAACGTATGCGTATTAGAGATACGAAGACGCATTTGAACTCTTTTGGTGGACAAGTCTTGCTTCGCTTGCATTTGCGTTCACTTATGTCCAGAAATGCACGCAAGTATTGTTTACGGAGTACTTCATGTCCTACTGGGCTTTTAGACATTTTCATATACTTCATGTTTGATATAATTTTGTGTGTTTTGGTGGGATTTCATTAATGAGGACACTTTGTGATGCCTATTATGAGGAACATGAATCTCATTACCGTGCATTTCTGGACATATCCGACTTTCTGGAGGGACGCTTTTTAGAGAAGGTAGCTGAAAGAGAGGGACGAGCTAAATATAACTTTTACGGTATTTAATTTACTCTAGCATATTCATTCTTTCAAACTGGGAGACCTAGCAAACATCACGGAGCGTTTACTGGGGATCACTTTTGTAAATCATCACAAGGAATATGGATCGGTTAAGAAGGTAATTCAATAGATATCACCACCCTAGCTTTCTGTCTTTGACAGAAAACAATTTATTATTCATTATTCGCCAGTTTAAGTGAGATGAGCAGTAGTCCCGTTTGCTTGTAACTTTTAATTTTAATGCTCTGGGGGAGACATGTTTGTTTGTAATGAAGCTATGGTTTTATCATTTAGATCCATGGAAGCAACATTAGCGAGTATTAGGCAAAACTCATTCTCGACATAGTCCCTTTAAGATTCGACGCTGTCAACACAATAAATGAAATGTTTTCACATAGAGATGATGTTGTTGCTATCAAATTGACCTGGCCTTGTTAAGTAAGCAGGATTTGTAAAAGTGAAGAAACGACTATGCATGCTTTCCACCAATTGACCAGAAGGAAATTCAAAATTTCACATTTCCGTCTTAGTCTAGTGTTTTTAGCCAAACGCCGCTATATTTTCACCAGTATTTTTAGTATCAGAATAGAAAATTTGGCGTAAATCTTGTTTTGTCATTCAGGGTATCGGAATGGCAAACATGAAAATGTTTATGTCGACCACAGATGATAGCTATTTTGGTGTTGGATTCAAGTTGCCTTACAATGAGCTGTTAATCTGGGCAGTGCTCTCCAATCTCCATAAAATGGCACTATATGTTTGGGAGCGCGGAGATGAGAACCTGGCAAAGGCCCTTGTGGCGGGCAAACTTTTCAAGGCCCTGGCGGAGGAGATGGCTAAAGATGAGCTAAAGGCTGACGTTTCCGAGGAACTGCAGTCTCATGCATGGTACGTGAAAATGCTCCCCATACACTCAAACAAACAAACAAAAAAAGATACGTCTCGCCATATTATAAGCCGCACTGTACGTACGTTTATTATGTCTATAATATTTAAGTGCGGAGCCGAGGGGAACACTGAGATTTAGGGGAAACAAAATGAACTTGTTGATCAAACGTTGAACTGCACATGATTTGAACCTAATCCAAATTACCAAAAACAATAGCTTTTACTCATTTGCAATAGGGTCGACCCATGTGAACTGCGTTAGACTTTTGTCCATAACCTAAGTGATTTGTTATATAGCAGAGTGCAACAAAGCCATTAGAAGATTAACGTGTAACGGCGGTCGTCGTCAATATTGGCGGGTTACAGTGCACTGTTATCCTCTGACGTCATAGAGTTTGCAATGTCTTTTTGGCGGAAATCAGTTTTATTGTAAGACGTCATATTTCTTTAAAGAAGCCAATGAGAGCGCGTGCTGTTTGAGGGAAAACCGAGCAATAAACAGTTTCACTGATTGCCGTACAGTTCCGAAAGTAACGAGCCTCGTGACTGTTTGAGGGATCGCTCCTTTCTGGTATTGTGCCATATTTGGGCCGATCATTCAAAAGAACTGAAAATGTATTCAATATATATGGAGAACTGAAGAGGGAAATCCTGTTTGAATTAACTTACATTAAATTAAAGCAGAGTAATAATTTTATTGCATTTAAAACGAATAATTTTTGAAAACAAATATCAGGTTAGTTGGTATAGCGCTTTGTATCTGTTATTTCCACTACAGTATGACAGGTCAAGTTGCGTTTGGCCGCTTATTTGCCAACAGCAATTAAATTTTATTGCTACCTTCAGCGGGGGGGGGGGGGGGGGGGGGGGGGGGTAGGGGGAGGGGGGGCGGGGTCCTTTCGGACCTTTACGGTATTGTAATGAAACAAAGGGTGGGCATAGAGTGTAGAGTGCTAGAAATGACCGTTATTAATTTTGCTATTTTTCTTTAGTGAGTTTCTTAACATCGCCTTGGGTTTGCTGGATGAATGTTACAGGACAAATGAAGACATGGCACAGCAACTTTTGACATACAACTTAGATAACTGGGGAGATCAGTGCTGTTTGTCACTCGCTGTTGCTACGGGACACGAGGAATTCGTGGCTCACACGTGTTGTCAAACGCTGCTTTCCGAGATCTGGATGGGTGCCATGAAAATGGGTGAATGGGCTTCACTAAAGGTAACAAATAAACATGGTCGCCATTCATTCTGGCCACCCCAAAGAAACACTTTGTAGAGAAATTGAATTACTTTACCTTAAAAACTAAGTCAAAATGAGTCACTGGACACACAAATCTACTTTACAACTTTTCAGCCGTTAAACCGAAACAACCATTGCCTTCGTTGTCCAGGCAACGAATACAATGGGGCCAATTTTGAAATGTGGGTTTATGATCTAATAGCCCAAGCTATCGATACAGGTGTTAGATGCCTGGCGTTGCAAGTACCTGTTTGAGGAATATTTGGGCAGCATGGATCTTAGTCGTGTTATTATATATTTTAGACTATTCTGTTTCATGCAATCTTGTAACAATCGTATAAACCCAGGGAAAAACGAGACATACAGGAGAACACTCAGGGCGATGTTTTCGCGCGACTTTTTCCCTCGCACGAGTTTGTTGATTCACACTAGCCAATCCAGCAGGCAAAATAAGGTCTAGTCGCAGTGTGAGAATTAGTGGAATAGACTATATTGCTGGTGTGGTTTTGAATCACATATTACACGTGTTATTACTGTTATCGTCGTAGACTGTCCTAGGCATCTTGGCTCCACCAACAATTGCGTTTAAAGAGTTCAAAACCAAGAGGGAACTGGGTCAAATGCCTGTCACCTACGAAGAACACGAAGAAGAACAAACAAAGAGAGACGAGGAGAAGACTGGGAATGAAATGAAACCCAACGAAAACACTGCTCGCTTCTCCACGGGAGATTCGCAAGTACACCTCAGGTAATCACAACTTTAATATGGTAGTGTTCATGATTTCTTAGCTCTTTAACTACGTTATGGTGGTTTTGATCTGTCGCTTGCTGTTGCTGTTAGATACGCTAAATAAAAATGACCAAATACCCGATCTCAGTTTTATACATGATAAAATAATGTCCCTTTCCCCCCTCCCCCGAACATTAATACATAATACATGCCCCCCGCCCCAGCCCCCCCCCCCAAAAAAAAATGCGCCCATGGTAGGTATCAACTATAGAATATGAACTAGTGTTGAAGCTTTCTGTTAACAGAACTTACTGAACTTATAAGTAATGTACTGTGCCGTCCTTTTTCAGTTATTAGGGAGCTTACGCAAACTACGACGGCAACGGCAACGAGAACGTCACCAAACAAAAGGTTTAATGAGCAGAACAATAACTCTGCACGTGCGTTTGAAGTCTTGGTACATTTCCTAGCCGTTCTCTGCAAATCAACAACGTAAAATGACCCAATTCTGCGTATTCTAGACAACGTGAACCACGACGGCAAATTTTTAATTTTTCTTTTTGGAGTACAACGCTCTCTTTACACATTTAGCTTGAGCCAGTTCTTAAACCGACAGATACGCTGAATACATCTGAATAATCGCGAGATTCTAGAGTAAAATATAAATTCATTTTTCACCAGGCGTTGTCCTCGGCGTCGCCGTCCTGTTGCGTAAGGTCTCTATTATCTCCAAACTGCTAATTTTTATTTATCGGGGAAGACATCTTTTCTCATAGCGATGTTGTAGATCGATAGACTTCGTCACTCAGACTAACCTGTCTTGCTTGCTTTTCCACTCCGCATTGAAAAGATAACAGATTTATCAATTCTCTGTTGACCCATTTTTTTTTCTCCGGTGCGAAACTGAGTAACTTTTATGAAGCCTTTTGGTGGGTGCAATGGATTTGTGTATTTGGTTGTTCACTTCGACAAGTTGATGACTTTAAGACGTAAAACATCTGTATAGTTTTGTACGCAATAAATGAGGAAGACTCTTTCTTCGAATTTTTTTCCATTGGCTGGTGTTCTGGTGCTCCCGGCCTGTCATTGAATGGTTACCCGCTGTAGCTAAAGACTCAATGAGCGTTTAATTACTGAACTAATCTTGTGGTGATTTCTAGATGTGTGTTATCTAGCTTGCATTCATTCACTGGACGTACACGATCAGTTTCAAATTTTGTGTCTCACAATGTCCGCCCTTTTTGTTATCAAGGGAAGACAAATGTCCATTTGAAGTAGAAATAAGATAATATGTTTTCCCGAATTGTGCGTAGAGTTCTTTCAAAATAACTTCCCTTAATTGTTCAGGATCTTTACATTTGAGCAGAAGTTTTCCATCTATGGACGCGTCGCATTCTTCATATCCACGTGAACCAACTAACCACACATTCTCGAACATGATATCGTACGGCAGTCGGCCATTTGAGGCTTCCACGTTTGGACATACAACAGCAACGTTGTCGCCCGCACTTATCACCAGTGCCTTGTTTCCGTTAAAAAATTGCTGGCCCTCCCTTGACCACACAACTTGAACCACCTTGGCATTACTTGCCACGATAATGAGTAAACTGATAATAAGTAATCCGTTTCGAATCCAATGCATTATCCGAATCAGTCGGTTGTAATTGTGTTTTGTTTCTCAATGGCTGCTTCCTCGCCCGTGAAAACAATGATACTCTGTTTGATTTAAATAATTTACGTCGTTAGTATTACAGACATTTGTTCACACATTAAACGCTTGTTTTAGCTGGTAGCAAGTAAGACTCAATCCAATGACAAGACATTCTGTCACTAGTATTACACAGGCTTTTATTTGTCTTTTCTTTTATGCACAGGTGACGTATTTTGTGGTCGTAACTTGTTTTATGAAAAGCCCGTCAAAACTAGCTCATTTTAGCAACGAATCTTATTTCCCTTCGTATCGGTCTGATTGCGGCAAAAGAATGTGAACTGAGTTCTGATCATTCTACTGAGCGGCACTGCTTAATTGTCTCATGAAACGAAACTGGACTGATGTGAACCTTCCTTTGAGTAAAATAAATTGAAAGTTCACTTTTCCTTTTGCGCTGTCGTTTGTATTCGGGTGCGTGCGAGCGCGGGTTGCGAACAAGTGTAACGGTGTTTGTGCGTATCTGCGTGATTCTTCTTTGCTCGACACGGTAAGTGCACAACAAATTCTAGTTAGGGGTTGTTTTCATAATACTGGAATGACTTTCACACCAGTGCTAGTTCACCCGGTTCCCTCTTGCGGCTTTAACGGATGCCCGAACCAGCCACACGAGCCAGTGCGAGCTCACCCCGGTCGCTGTATCGGGTAGTGATTTTTGTTCCAGTACTAAAACTCGCACCAGTAGCATGTAAATCGTTTTGGTATGAAATAAGTCTCCTCTTAGACTGAAACGGGAAGCACATGTGTTATTTTCGTCATCCAATTCGGGATGAAGAAACAACTCGCGTAAGCATGTCAACATGTATGAAATCACGAAGTCATAGCGTTATGAAACTCGCAGCATGTAAATCCTTGACAATAAATCTTTACCCGCGAGTCTATTTCTTGTGTGTGTTTTGCATTTAGCTGTTTCTGTAAACACAAAACCTGCAAGTCAGTTAAACGAAAACCTGTTTTTTGTGTGTTACACAGGTCATTCTCGTCCCATAGCCGTTCAGAAAGCACTGACTCCCTGAGTGTAAAGAAAAGGTGCAGCCCGTTTGATATGGACTCAGCTGAAAGTTCCACGATAGATCTCAGTTTCGGACAAAAGCTGTACGAATTTTATCGTGCTCCCATTACTAAATTTTGGTCAAATGTGGTATGTATTTTATCTTAGTCGGTAAATGAGGATTTTTCTCATCACTTCTCAGTTGACTGAGTAACACGACCCTTGCCGTTAGCGGGATCATTCAGTGTACCCGAGTGTGCCGTTAGCGGGATCATTTAGTGTACCCGAGTGTGCCGTTAGCGGGATCATTCAGTGTACCTGAGTGTGCCGTTAGCGGGATCATTCAGTGTACCTGAGTGTGCCGTTAGCGGGATCATTCTGTGTACCCGAGTGTATACTAATTATAATTGGTTTTGTTATTTTCTTGTTTTGTGGCAGATTGTATACTTCATGTTCCTGATAGTATTCTGCTACGTCATTTTAGTTCGTCTTCCACTGACCCCTCCTCCCCAAGAAATAATCCTCATCATTTTTGTGTTTACACTGTGTACAGAGGAGATCAGACAGGTTTGTGCGAATAAAGGAGCGGTTTTTTTTCGCATTCATAAAACAGCTGTAACTCTCATTTCCATTTTCACAACATAGGGTTACTGAGATTATTTGAAAAGAACTACATGCAGTTCGTATAAAGATTTTCCACGCAAGACAGCTACTGCTACTGACAGCTACTGACAAAATAATAAGCTCAAATAGCAACGGCAGCTAGGCGGCTTGTTGGTGTTGCGGATGATGTGATCACCAAATGACGCAAAACAAAGGATTCAAAACCCGAACCACAGCACAATAGCTAACCAACAATAGGTTCCGCAACACCATCATATAAACAGAGATTTAAAGACAAGATCGCACTTCAATTACATACAGACAACATGGAAACTACATTTTTACATTGGCAATAGTTACTTTATCTCCTCTTTATAAATCTGTAGGTGCTCAGTTCGGAGTCTAATACTCTACACAAGAAGTGTAAAGACTGGGCCTCGTCCAAATGGAATTTGTGTGATGGTTGTGCCATCGTGTTGTTTTTTATTGCCACCGGTTTTCGCTTGAATCCAGGAACACTTAGAATAGGTCATATGCTTTACTGCCTCGACATCATGTTGTGGATCATCAGGGTGCTTGATATTTTTTCTGTCAGCAAAGTACTGGGACCTTATGTGGTCATGATTGGTCGAATGGTAGGTATATATTGTGCTTATGGGTGGTAGGTGTTTTAGGATTCCGCTTAGAATAAAAATATTGTCGTGCGTTGCTGTTGTCGTTCAATATTCACTGTTGTTGTTGTTAGAGTTGGCGATATCTTCTTTTAGATGCTTTTCATTCAGTTTAGTTGGACAGGGAAAGAAAAAGGCCTGTATCATTGTTTTTTTTCGGTTCTTCCCAATGTAATATTTGAGATTGTTAGATTTTGTTTTGATTTGATTCACTCGGTTTTAGACAATCGACATGGCGTATTTCCTGTTGATCATGGTTGTGTTTCTAATGGCGTACGGAGTAGCACAGCAAGCCATCTTGTTTCCTTACGAGACGGGCTCATGGAACATCATAACCAAAGTCTTCTTCAGGCCTTACTTTCAAGTCTACGGGGAACTGTTCATCGAGGATACTAGCTATTCCGGTAGGTTTTGTCTTGATTATTCCCTTGTCATAACAGTCTTCTACGTCACCAACAAACACAGTTTCACTGTTTGTTGCGACTATTTTAAAAAATATGCAATTTTTTTCATTTCTGTTTATACGCGAGAAGACACACAAAATGCTGCTTATACCTCAAATTTTGTATGAGCCATGAACATTACGTAATGGCCATTTCATTCACCTGATGCAAAATAGCGATAGTCTCAAAGGGACCTTTGTTTGTTTTTTTTTGTTTCTTTATGTTTGCTTGGCTTTTTGTTGTTGTTGTTGTTTTATTGTGTTGTCTTGTTTCTGTTGTTTGTTTGTTTGTTTGTTTGTTTGTTTAGGAGATAATGACTTGCATCACCCTTATTTGTAGATGATCAAAACCTCACTGCATTCAACACACCACGTTATGATGGCATCAGTGGAACGCTTGTTACTGTCATTATGGCTTTATTCCTACTGGTCGCCAACATTCTGCTGCTTAATTTGCTCATCGCTATTTTCAAGTAAGTCATGATGTTAACTTGGAAAGATAAATGATATTGTACATAATAATCTGGATCGGACTTCGGATAGAAATGTCGGGTTTGAGCGGAATCAGCGGGATCATTTTGTTGTATATTATCCACTCTCTCCACCCAAGAGTAAAAATAGGTACGCAATATGTAGTTGTGTCTACGCTTTATTCTTCTTTTCTTTTTATTTCTTCGGTTTCTATTTTATTTCTCTAAGAAGCTTAGTTTTAGTTGTTTTCGGGAATGATACTTCTACCATTTATAACGCTAAAGGTTGTGGTAAAAAGTGCTCTTGGACAAACTCAAATGTTATGCCACTATGTTAAACATTTAACAGTTGCAACTTCAATATGTGGTATATTCAGAATGCCAGAATATTGCACCTTTATGGGAACCGTTAAATTTGCAAATTAACAAAAAAATTAAATAGCACTATGTGAGAAAAATGCTATATTAAGTTGGTTACAAAGCCAGGGAAATACCCCCTCTAGTATCACTGCGCTAGAAATGCCGTCACCAATTTACAAAGACAATAAACTGCAAGGCTGACACTACGTAGAAATGAAAAGCCTTAACGGGACAACGACATGATAGAGTCCAAACTGAAAGCCAAAAATGCAAACTCGAAACAGCTGTCCAGAGTTTGCATTTTTGGCTTTCAGTTTGGACTCTATCATGTCGTTGTCCCGTTAAGGCTTTTCATTTCTACGTAGTGTCAGCCTTGCAGTTTATTGTCTTTGTATTTTATTTTTGGCTGATTAGAGCTGTCAGTAGCTCCTACGTACACCAGCAGCATTTTCGTCCGCGGTCCCTTGCTTTCATTTGTCATTACCAATTTACAACCGTCCTGGCAATTCTTAAGATAGGTTAGGACTTACCCTTTTCCGGTACCAAAACAATTTTCAAAATGCTAAACTCTCACTAATTTAAAACAAACACGTCTTCACAAGAAAAAAATGAATCGCGACGGTAACGTTTATAATAGTTCGTTTCACAGGAAACCATGCCACAATTCGAAAGGTTCACAAATCTTTACAAGCTCTGCAAAGTATCTCTATACCAACAAAAACACACAATAGAAATGTCAAACGATCTATTACCATAAACCAAGGAACAAAAATTTCTATCTTTAATCTAACACTCGCCATTACATAACACGTTGCAAACGATCTGTTAAAATACACCACAGGAATCTATGCCCTTTAATGACCTTTTATGGCAAAAATCTATTTTAAGTAGCGAAGAACTTTTACGGTTTCTCTAAGAAGGTGGCAACGCCACATGCGCGCATAGCCACAAAAAACGTAATGAGTACCTGTGATGGCCTAGCGTCCCATCCATGGTGGAATAGGAATACTCCCAGTCGCCTCAGGCTATAAGACACCATAGTTAAGCGCTGGTCCATGGATTGCAATGGATGTTACCAACCTTATCGTTGAATTATGTTGTGTCACTTTAATTTACCCTGCTGCGTTATCTTCTTGCGCGTTGTTTACTTCATTGTGCCTTTCCTTGTTTTGTAATTGTCGTTCTATTTTGTTTTCTTTTGGTCCGTTCATTTTTCTCTTTCCTATTTTTTCCTTCGTTGTTGTATATATTGTGCCTTGTGCAGTTTTTCAACATATTTTTATACATTCCTGTAATGCATAAAGTTGTCATTTGTTAGTTATTCGTTTGTAGTTTGACTTCTCTTTATCCCACACTTAAATGCACTTTAGCTGGTGTAGAAACCTCTTTTGCTCAGCCCACAAGAAAACAGAGATATTTCTAGCACCGTGCATTGTCAGACACCATATCATGTTAAGATTAATTGCAATTTCTTATCGTAGCAACACGTTTTCCAATGTTCAAGCCAACTCAAACCAGATCTGGAAATTTCAGCGGTATCAGCTCATCATGGAGTATGCGCACAGACCTGTTCTTGTTCCACCATTCATTATCATTAATCACCTGTATCTCATTTACAAAGCCTGCTGCAGACCACGATGCTGCACCAGGAAAAACAGGTTACACCGGAAAAGGAGAGATAAAAAACTGAGTGAGTTGCTGGTTTCCTTCACAACTGAATAAAGAATATCTGTGATAACACATGCAGTCATGATGTACCCGTAACGTTCGCATTTAAGGAAAACCAAAATGCAGTGGAACCTCTCCTTGCCTTTATATTGCGGAGAGTTCACTTGGTCCCAGGGAAACCAAAGTCCATACACTCTCTAGCTCTACCATTCAGACGCTCACCTCTGCTTATTTGGTGCCCGTATTAAAGTGATTCGACTGTGTTTTGTTCTGCTTATCTTAACGTCGAACAATAATAAACTTAAAGGAAACAAGGGTGTTCAAGATTCAGGAAGACTCAGGTGGATTAATTAAGCTCCTCCAAGCTATTCGTAGCTGCTCTCTCCTCTGAAGAGGCTTGCCAGGAGATTGACAACAGGAAAATCTAATGCGTGCGCTTCATGTACTCCCCCCTCTCTCCACCCCGCTTCCCTCATCCCCTCTCTAGCCCCCCCTAGGCTCTCTCCGAGGCTATCCGATCTCTTTGCCAATTTTGTAGATTTGCACTGAGTAGCAGCCTCTGCGCAAGATGACTGGTACCTACGAAAATCTTTTTCATTGCTATACTTTATCTACACTTTACTTGTATCCTTCCTTTTGTATAGAAATAATCACAAGACTATCACTATTAACATCCTGGTCTTTATTTTTTTATTTTCCTTCGTTGATTCTTTTGAATGTAGAACTTTTCCTGGAGAGACAAGACGTGCACAAGCTGATGTTGTTCGAAGAACAATGCACTGAAAGTTACCTACAACAAAAAGACACTTTATTTCACGCTACTCCAGAAGAAAGAGTACGAGCCATTGGATTTAGGTATTGTTGCTTGTGCAGTTCTCGTTGTTGCCACTTTTATTCAGTTCTGTTTCATTCAGTTTTGTTTTGTTGTTTATTTTTTCAACTAAAAAGTTAAGAAAACATTCAACCCTTCTGAAAAATATTGTCATCATATAGGAATTCATCACTTCAAACATTTTTGTGTCATTATGAAGTAAAACATCATTTCTTTCTAGAATTGCGAAATTAGGCCTTCGTTTCAGTAATACAAGATTAATTTCGTTGTTAAGCGTAATATAAAAGCCTAAAGTAGCAGCAATCCTCTTTTTTCTTTAGCCCAAAAGTCCGACGGCAACGTTAAATGTCTGAAAGGGAACCTCTGTTCTTGAGGCAAGTTAACGTTGAGTTGTTATAAATAATGCCTAAATTACAAATTTTACCGGACAAGGGAGAAATAACATTTAATTATGATAATAAACGGAAAAAATTGTTGCTTTTAAATTTTCCACCCGCCGCCATTTTGGATTTTATAACGTCATTGCGTTGCTGCAATTATTAGGAAGTAGAGGTTCTTTTGTGTGAAACAAATGGGCAACGCATTGACGTCATGAATTCCAAAATGGCGGCGCGCGGGAAATTTAAAAGCGATAATCTTTTCCTTTTTTTATGTAATTAAATGCTATTTCTCCCTTGTCCGGTAAAATCTGTAATTTAGGCATTATTTCAAACAAGTGAACGCCAACGTGCCTCAAGAGCAGAGGTTCCCTTTAAATTAAACCGCGTATATACACGATCTAATTCTTAACCATTTTTGTTACTCAGAGTTGATTCAATCAACAATCATTTGAAGGAAACAACCCGGGAAAATGAAACAAAAGTGGAGCAAATCAGCAAAAAGGTGAGCGGTATTGATGACCGCTTGACACGCATGGAAGAGTACACAATACAAATTCTAGACATGCTTGCCAACGTTGAAGAACCCCTCTCCTCTCCTCCAGAGGAGCGAGATGACGACGTGTCTGAGAGTGCGTGGACTATTGAGTCACGTGATCAGGATGAGTCAACAGCCAAGAGCAGCCCCACAAGGCTGTTCAGCCGTATGATGAGTGTTCCAGCTTATGTTCACAGACAGCAAGTAGGCTCTAGTCATCGCACCATACCCATGTACTTCAGGCACAAGGTTCCTAATGGCAACCCATTCCCATCATGGCAACGTCAGGGGTCAAAAAGCAGCTGGCGGCGGAGCAGTATTCAGAAAGCTATTCGAAAATTTAAAAGAAGTAACACATTACCTTCGCTTGATGAGCCTACCGAAGCCACCAACAGTGGGTCAGCGAATGACAGTGAAATGAAGTCGCGAATTCCTTTGGAGCATGTTCCACCGCAGATGCCGCTGAAACGTGCAGACAGCGAGGGCGCAGTTCAAACACAAGGTATGATCGTGGCTTATATAACCATTCTAAAAATAAAACCAAATTGATTGCAAGGCTGGTACTACGGCAAAAGGGCAAAATTTATTGGCCAATATTTCAACTAGCAGAGCTAGTCTTCTTCAGGGCCAGTACAATGTGAAACTGGTGGTCCTCTGCATCCAAACGTTTTTTCATTCTAAAAATACTGGCACTCTAAAATAAACAAAGTCATTCAAGGAATAACGAACAGTTGCTGGCGACAATTGCGTTCACAGTAACTGACTGAGCGTGTGGGTTTATTGTCCTGTACAAGGCGTTATGCCTTCGAGTTAGTGTCATGACTAAAACGAGCTGCCACTTATTGGTATGCATTTTCACTTGTTGTGAGTACATGTCTAGGCAATAAAAGGCTACTTTTACTTCTTTGAACTGATAAAATCTGCCTTCAAGCTCAGTATGACACATGGCTTCCCGATAGCAGCAAAGCTTGAATGATTTCAGCACTTCTGATTTGCCCATACATTCAATTTATGTGAAAACCAATCTTATTTCTTATGTATTGTTTTTCTTAGCCAAGGCCGCTGCTCAAGGTAAAACTCGCAAGCGTTCCAATACGCTTCCTTGTAATGTACACTTTAAAGACGCATTCGCAGCCGCCAGAGAACTGGGGCTACACGTGAGAGCGAGGCAGTCTCCTTATCCGCTGAGCGACCAACAACGGTATCCAGTCCCAGACTTCCTTGTGAACTGGCAGGTACTTCAGTTATTCAACTACAGTGGAATGCCAGCGATTTTTCGAACCTCAAAAGGAAATTGAATTTGGTTCGCAAACATCGCGTTCAAGAAATCCAGGGTAAACTTGCACTGCTCGACTGAGTGAGGCAAATCCAAGGAAAACAACTTTTGGTTAAAAAAAACCCGGCGACAGTTCGAGCTATCGTGATTCCACTATACAATATACTAAATCCAGTCACAGATCCAGTAATTGTTTCAGAATCGCTGGCTTGCTTTGTTCTCTTTGTATCTTTGGAAATGAGGAAGCAAAATGAGAGGGTTTGAACTCACGATCTAAACTCAAGCCATCTTTCACTGTAATTAAACGAAAACATTTGGAGGAAAACTAATTACCCGACTCACACGGTTTGAATGCTAGTAAGTTTGCAAGAACTTTTTGTGTTAACCCAGTCAATGTTTGTAAACTATGCAGCGGATTTTTTATTTCCTTTCTCATAGTAACGTGCTATCATAACCGTGATTGTGTAGCCTTATGTAACACACCTAACTATTCAATCAAAGCGTGCCTTATGTTACCAACGTTTGATCATAATATGCCGGTTAGATAAATAAGAAGTAAATAAAATATTTAACTACAACATAGCTGTTGGTTTATCTCTTTATCCACTAACATATTAACCCAGATTAAAGACTTATAGCAGTATTTGTTCTTGTATATTTAGATGCCGTTTCCAGGCTATGCTCCTCCGTTGTATACCGCGCCTGATGTTATTCATGATCCAGACTGGGGAGATATTGATCTCCTGGAGTGAGTATAAACAGAACTTCTGGTATATATATTGCTCTCCATATGTATTAGTAATGATAAGTTCAAGTTTTGGCAAGAAGATTCTCTTTCCTTTTTAAAATTAAGCTTTGCGCGGGTAGTGACATACTTACAGCGTACTTCTAAAGCACAGAAAAATAATTAGAATGTAGACAGGAAGGCCACGGCAACTTATGAATTCGTTTAACAAAGAAACTATACAATACTGACAAACACCGGCGTCAAAAGGAATAAAACGAATACATAATTATTACAGTTTATCTTTAATATTCACAATTCACTGATAAATGAATGGCACTTGTATGTAAACCGTGACTGCGGGCAGTGATAGAAATTTAAACTGGGAAAGAATCCCTTCTTTAAACCTCTTAAAACTTCACTCAATTTCAGGTAGAGCCCCGCCTTAAGCCAAGGCTCATAGCTCTCGGCGTTTCTATAGCATGAAAAAAAAAATAAAATAAAATAAAAAATATTTATATAGCGCCTATCCATGGCTGCTCTAGGCGCTTTACAATAATTATAAAAAAGAAGCGGCTAGGAGTATTGCTACTCCCCCCTGGATGGGATGCTAGTCCATCACAGGTTACTTCCCAGCATTCTGTCAGGTTGCCGCAGCAATTCGCCGGTACCCATTTTTTATACTCTTGGGTGAAAGATAAAACAACAAAACACAATGACCCCGGCCAGGGCTCGATCCCAGACCGCCCGATCCGAAGTCCAGCTCACTAAGGGACGGACCATTAGAAAAGTGATGGGGGGGATGGGGAAAAAAACAAAAAAAAATTCATGCAAGGCAAAATGTCCGAAAAAAAAATTCATTCATGGAAAAACCCAACGAAAAAAAATTCATGCACAAGATGGGTCGCATTTTGATATTAAGCCAGAATTATAATTCTTCTCGAAGAGTGTTCTAAAATGCACCAAATCGCATTAGAGCATGTCTAGATTTTCAGAATTTTCCCGGGGGACAATTCCCCCGGATCCCCCAACGGAAATGGGCCTCCCAAAATTTTAATACGGCAGGGGTAATTTGCCGAACACCGAACGCACAATGCCAAACGCAGAACGCGGACCAAAATCACCGGAACAAGCAAAAACCAACCGGAGTGCTATCCAGGCTAACCGGAGTGTATCTTGCACTCAGGTTAGTCTAAAGATCACTCCGGTTAGCCTGAATATCGCTTAGGTTAGCCTAAAAAAGGCCCAGGTTAGCCTGTTTACGGTTAGCTCTCAATAATGGTAATGGCTTTGCTTGCTTCGGTGATTTTGTTTCGCGTTCGGCGTTCGGCAATCTGTGCTCGGTGTTCGCAAAGTTACTCCTGCCGATTTTAATACCGTCACAATCCGTGCTAACCTTGGGTCCCCTCACCTCAAAATGCAATCCTGCGGGCCTGACAGGTATATAAATTACGCAAATTTTCACTATACACCTGTAAACTGCTACTTACTTTTTATGTCATAAACTAGATGGAAAGTAATGTTAACAAGCTATGTATTTAATGAATCAAAGTACCGGTAGCACTGTTTTTAATTAATTCAGTAGCAAATTGTGCATGAAGCAGATTTAATTAAAAAAAATTCGTGCATAGGGCTGCAGCCAAAAAAAAAATTTTGCACATGTAATGGGCCAAAAAAAAATTCTTGCAAGCCAAAAATCCCCCTCCTCCCCCCCATCAGTTTTCTAATGGTCCGTCCCTAACCATTAGGCCACCATGCCTCCCACAAGTTTTACGAAATCGCTGACGTCAGTCAAATGACGTTTCAAAAAGATTTAAACAATACCTTCACCTAATACAAGAACGTCAGCCACCGTTAGCTATGACGCGTTTGTTCTTTCAGACCTGCATATCAACATGTAGAACTCAATTTTAACAACGTGGGAAAAGGTGTAGACAGGAGAAGCTACGAAGGAGTCTATGATGTAATTGATGGCATACCACGGTTTGTAACACGCATTTCTCTAAGCAGTCAGTCTCAGCAATTCTAAGATTTTAATGAAGGACAAATTTAAAATAAATTATACCGGCTGTCAGTTTTGTCTGGCCGTTCATGTGAAATGCGAAAATACAGTCAGTATTCCGTAAACGGATATCTAGTAGATAACGTTCGACAGATCTCAAAAGATTGGTTTTGCCTATCTATCCAGTGACATTTTAATACTTAAGTTTTACTATTGTAACGCCTTTTCTATGCGTTTTTGTTTCAGTTCTCGCAGCTTCCCCGCTGACGCGTGTGACCCAAACGTCAGCGTGTAGTCCAGTCCCTGAAGTCTCCCTTCTGCGTCCTATATACCCGGGTATATAGGAGCTGAACGCGCAAGGGACAGTTCAGGGACTGGACTACAGGCTGCAATGAGTTAATGCACTAACTTACTTCTTCAATCTGAAGTATGCTGGCGCCGTAGCGCAGTTTTCTAACCAATAAAAACTGAGATCTAATTTTTTCAATTTTTGTATTGCTAGCAACCCAAAGGGTCGAACAGGAATCGCAGCAAGGGGCCTTTTGGGCCGCTGGGGACCAAACCACGTCGCTGACCCCATTGTAACGAGGTAAAAATTGATCACCCCTTGTGCAGACCAACTGCTAGCCTCTTCCAGGCGTCTGCTCAGTGGTTGAGGAACAGCGCAAAAACCACCAGTTAAAAATAACACGAAGGGAACTAATCGTCGTTTATTTTAACTCGGCTCCATTCTTCCGCGCACTGCTCCCCAGGTGTGCATGATGGTGTTAACCAGTGTGTGTTTAGCATCGAGTCCACCGAAACACTATTCGAAAAAATTTTCAGTAACGTGAATCTTGTGATGTTTAGGTCAAATCCAAGTTAGACTAAAAGAAACGTTACCGCCCAAGACGATAGGAATTTTGTACGGCAACAGAGTTGGTTATTTATGTTACTAATTACCTTTTTAAAAACGTGACGAAAACGAGAAATACGCAAGACATTCCCCCTAAAATATACTTTTAGCATATACGTAATGAATATACAGTATGAAATACATATATGAACTGCGGATTATAGCTCAGTTTTCAGGCTAAAAATGCAATTGCTTAAATTGCTTTCACACTGCGAGGATTATTTCATTTATTTCGGTTTTAGCCGTTGTCTGACGGAATCTTTCGTCACATTTCTCATGAAGCTTACGAAAGTACTTTGTTAGATTTTCTTCTGAAGATAACTAATTATAGAAAACAGTAAATTAATTTCTCTGTAAATTAACTAACTCCTTCAGATGGAAAAGAACTCCAGACGGCACGGTGGTGGAGCGCTTTGGCAAATGTGTTCTGGAGTTCATAGCAATCCAAAGACGGGACAGTTTAGAGTGGGCGTTACCAGAGGTTTGTAATAATTATCATTATTGTATTTAAACTTTAGAGACTTGAGGAACTTGACTGTACATACAATGTAATCACGACTACGTGATCGTTGCCATTTTTAATTGGTCGTTTTTATTTTCTTGTCATATAATATATATCCACCCGCTCACCGTTAAAAGTGAACTCTTCGCACCTTTCAATCATCGATTATTCAATTTGGCAGGGAATGGTCGAGGTCGATGAAACCGTTTCAACAACCCTTCGTAAGGAATTTAGTGAAGATGCTCTTTGTTCTGAAAATGCCACTGAGGAAGAAAGACGCCTTATGTCTGAACGTCTTGAGCAACTTTTTGCCAATGGCATCCCGGTAAGTGAAGCCACAGGACATCTGCCTTTCAATACATAATTGTTTGCCTCATAAAACCTGGGCGTGCGCGTCTGTTGAACTATTTAACAAACTAGCTTTGTACCTTCTATAACCATTCTCCAAGTTTACAAGACTAAACGAACTGTTGCCTGTTCATCGTTACTCTCATTATGTGCCACAATGAAGTTTTATAAAACGCTAGGTTTATTCACGTACGGCACTTCAAAGATCAGCCTGATGAAACAACCTCCTTTGTGTCTTTTTGAAAAAAAACTAATCACATGGGATCAGGGAAGGATACATTGTGATAATACGTACCTAAACGGGTGAAAAATTCAAACTGAAAAATAAGGCTTTAACGTCGACGCCTCATTTTATCGTTATGTGGTTTTATATTCAATTTATCATTTTTATTTTCCAGTCTTTGTCCCTAAATGAGTTACTACATAACTGGAGATTACTCAGTTTTCCATTATACACAACGGTCCCCCCACCCCCGCACAATGCGTATTAAAAACTACAGCGGCATATTGATGTTCCAAACAACAGAAAGTGCTTGCGTGTAAGAAGAAAACTCGTTTCCTAAAGGTAGAATATTTCATACATTCTCTTGTTCTTTGGCCATTTCAATTTTACGAGAAATAAAATGCAAACAGCGGATGCGACTTACATTGTAAAATTAAAGAAACATTGTTTATACGGGACTTAAAACCAATCCTTAATGAAAAAGTCAGTTGGCAGTGAAAAGCTCTGGCATTGTTAGCTCTCACCTTTTGTTATCATTATTGTTTAGTTAGTTACCATTACCTCGCTTTGTATTTTTAACTTTTTAATCTTTCGTTTTTTGTAACGGTCACTTCTAAAGATGCGTGCTGTAGCATGCGAAACGTCAACTGAATTTTAGATTCTTTTTTCAAACCATGCGTAGTTCATGTGTTATGTTCGTTGCCTCTGTTTGCATTTTATTTCTCGTTAGAATTTTTCATTCTGTGGAAACAAAAAACGGCCGCCGTGACGTTATGTAAAAGCACTCTCCTTGCATAAAAAAGTAATGCTTTTAAAAAACTCTTGTGCGATTAAAAAGTTGCTTTAAGGTGTCTCTCTACAGTTTTTTCTGGACCATACCAAACATTTTCATTTGGCCGTTTAGCAAACTTCCCGGACTCGAATCGATGTAAAATTTACACCAGATATTGGAATTGGATTGACGTTTGATATAATATATTTTTTAGGAAAATCGATATTTCCATGGTAACGATAAACAGAAAAACTAGATATCAGTTAAACTTGAATTCTACGCGAATAAGATTTGACGTAGAAAAACTAACACCAGTATCTACAACTATAGTGTACTGCACATCAAATACACAAGAATAAAAAAATCTGTATGTTTGATTTCGAATAAATCGAAAATGTATTTCAAACCATGCTTTTTGCATTATAATGATAAACGGACCGAGACGATAAATACAGTTCGTTGCTATTGTTTTCAATATTGTGTTTTTTTCCCTCACTCTTTTGCTCACTCGATGGAATGTAAAAAACATTGATTTGAATATTTTAGCATAAATTGCGAAAGCTGAATTTGTAACGCAACTTTTTCGTCGGTTCGAACGCCTTCTTTAACGATAAATTTGGACGTGTTCCAGTAAATCAACGTTAATAAAACTTTGGAATTAAATTCTTTGCATTTGCAAGCATGTGTTGCGAAAGTGTTAAAAAAAATCGTTGGAGCCGTTTTGGAGTTTTCGAAAAAGCGCTAAAAGTAGAAAATTTACCAAAAATTACATTGGTAGTGACCGTATGAAAAAATCCAATTCTCGGGATCGCGATAAGGAAAATCAACAAAACTTTCACGGCGACGAAAGATAAGTTAAATATACTTTTTGGTGTTATTTCGAAGTAATTTCATCAAAGCAGTGTCTGCGTCTCGGTCCGTTTATCATTATAATGCAAAAAGCCTGGTTTGAAATTTATTTTCGATTTATTCGAAATCAAACATACAGAATTTTTTTATTCTTGCATATTTGATGTGCAGTACACCATAGTTTCAGATACTGATGTTAGTTTTTTTACGTCAAATCTTATTCGCGTAGAATTCAAGTTTAACTGATATCTTGTTTTTCTGTTTGTCGTTGCCATGGAAATATCGATTTTCCTAAAAAATATATCATATCAAACTTCAATCCAATTCCAATAACTGGTGTAAATTTCACATCGATCCGAGTCCGGGAAGTTTGCTTAACGGCCAAATGAAAATGTTTGGTATGGTCCACAAAAAACTGTAGAGAGACACCTTAAAAATAGCAAGGTCATTATATGTTATACAAAACAGGAGGGATAAAGGCAAACCTGACATGCCGTCAACATCCGTTTGAAATTGCACGGTAAACAGAATCTTAGGTATTGGGTGCGTTCCTTTTGGATGATCCGGAGAAGGATCATAGGATCATCGAATCCTTGCCTAGAGTGGATTCATAAGGGGAAGATGATCTCGATCCTCCCAAAATAACCTCACATTAAATTTTATTTCAGTAGTAGTAGTCGGGTTTAAACAAACTACTCGTGATATGTCCTCAGGTTTACAAAGGATATGTTGACGATCCTCGCAACACAGACAACGCGTGGACTGAAACTATCGCCATGAACTTCCATGATGACACAGGAAAGATTCTTGACGGCATTCAATTGAAAGTAGGTTTGTTTTTTATTCGTTTGTTTTGTTTTGTTTTTTGTTTTGTTTTTGCTGTCGATTTTCAAGCGTTGCCACGGTTTGTTTGTTTGTTCTTGTTGTTGCCCAAATCTCATAACTTTTTGACAATTTTTTATTTCAAAAAAAAAAATAAACAGTTAACATTAACATCAACATTGAACAAATACGTAGGGACCTTTTTATCTGGAATAGCATCAACAACCGAGCAGAGATGTAAAATACCTTTGACTTTTGTGCATGTCTCATTTCAATTTTATATTTTTTTCTCCTTTATATAACAGGCTGGTAATGATGCCTGCGGTGTTCAATGGCAGGAGGTCGGCGGTCACCTCAAGTTATACCCCAATCACGTGCTGATGTTGAAGCGAGTTGCAGAGCTGCATGCTGCCTACTATTAATTACACATATCATCTGTGTTTACTTAGTAGATTAATTATTGGCATGTACAACAGTTTCGCTTTGTTGGCGATGAGTTCTGTTCACGAAATGAAGTCAAATGATGGTAAAAACACATGAGTAATAAAAGAAGACGCATGCTGTTTGAAACAAGTTTTATTTAGGTCTTATGCAATTGTAGTGAATCGCGGACTACTAACATAGCCTCGTGTAACCATGTTGCAAGAAACGTTTCAAACAAAAATATATATATATATATCAATCGATTAGACGAGGGAAACCGTAAGGGAAGTAAATAGATACAGAGATTTAGTTCCAAAACATTTATTAAGCTGCTTACCAGCCAAATCATGTTAAACACACTCACTTGTTATGTAGAACACGCACGCTAAATTAAAACATAATATATGAACTTTGTTGTTTATTATTAGTAAAAAGCTAACTGCTAATATACAAGATCACTAATATTAAATATACACTCCATTGTATCTACTTTTTACTGAGGAGAACTCGACGGACATCACCTGGACACGATACAAAACACGACAGCTGAATTTCGCCATTCTTTGTTTGAATTCTCTCGGCTTTCTTCTTATTTCATTGTTGTTTTTCCACCGTATTTCCGCAACTCTCATTTGATTGCATAACATTGCTACATGGCGTTAATTGTTTCCGTGCAGTCCAGCGTCCCACAGCAGAAAATCATCTTGAAAATATAAGGGAAGAAACTGATTTAACTCAGTATAACCTGAAATGTCATTGTACTCCAGCTCTCACCGACTATGAGGCCAAACATGCAGCCTTAGTCATTTCATTGAACTGGAAAATTAATAATGCATGATACAAACATCTTGTTTGAATATTTGCTCCTCTGATTTAATCTTGAACTACTTATGCATCATTCAAATTGAACTACAAAAACTGTTCAATCCACCACTGTGCTTTTTTCCTGGCAAAATAAAGAGTATTGTGTCAGTTTTCGTAAATTTGCATGTCTTAACTTCCGACATGTGACGCAGAAAGTCCACCTTCTGCATGTTAATGAAGTCTTGTCTTTGTTTAATGCTTTGACAAGATATGCTCTGAATCTTCCATGATCGATCCATATTGGTAACTTACTCTTGGAAATACGGTACTATTTTCTTGTAATGAAGTCTTTTGGCGAAGGCCTCGTTTCCTGAAATATTCCGCCAGCTTGTTGGCCTGTCTTATGTTTGTTTTTCCATAGTTCAACTTCCTGGAAAAACCAAAACATCAGTTCTACAGCAATTTACAGGTGAGCCGGAATGCAAACGTGTATGTAAAGCGTACAATTATCTATCGGCTATTTAGTTAATTCAATGTAATTATAAAGTTAAATAAATCAAATTTTGGATTACATCACGGCTGATCACAAGCCGAGCAAACTTAAATATTTAGAACGACTTTCAACAGTATAAAATAATAATGAATTTGTTATCGGTTGACACTAAGCATAGTGCACATGGGATTTTAAATATTTGATTTGATCAAGGTTACAACCATTTTATATTGAAATTAAAATATTCAATGTATGTCTATTTAGCTCAATATGCTTTTGATATTTCCTCATAATATCGTTACTGAACTCTGTTTGTTCTATTTCGTTTTTTATTTACATTACTTCTTCGTGCCGCATTTCTCCATTTGCGCTGTAAAGGGACGTTTCTGTTTTTCAATAACGATTTTTCTGAAACGATCACCTTTCGTGTTTACAATTAATTTGTTGTACGAGCTAAATTTAGTGACATTTCAAGTTTTCTTCAAAAATGATTACTCTTTTTCTTGATTTCCAGTGACATTGCCCGCAGATGGAGCTGAAGAATTCTGAAGACAATGTCATTTTGATCCAGATGTGTTCATTTATGTTCAACGTGGTCATCGTTGTGTTGTACTTTTGTTACCTATTGTTTACCTGTACGCCAAACGAAGTTTACCCTGCAGACGATACTGACAGCTATTACGATGATGAACACTAACATCGCCACTACCGTCTTGACAAAATTACTCTGCTCACTGTGAACACAACAATATTGTAACCTCTTTATTACACAAACCGAAGTGGCCGAAAGTTTTAAAAAAATAACGTTAAAAGGACGATCTTAAGACTGAAATTTTGTTTGTTAACCGCGCGGCCATGGGCCGAGCGCGGTTCTTGCTTTGCACGGGATTTATTATTATTATTAACCGCGCGGCCATGGGCCGAGCGCGGTTCTTGCTTTACACGGGATTTTTTTTTTTAACCGCGCGGCCATGGCCCGAGCGCGGTTCTTGCTCTGCACGGGATTTATTAGTCGTCGTAGTAGTAGTATTTAACCGCGCGGCCATGGGCCGAGCGCGGTTCTTGCTTTGCACGGGATTTATTAACCGCGCGGCCATGGGCCGAGCGCGGTTCTTGCTTTACACGGGATTTATTATTATTAACCGCGCGGCCATGGGCCGAGCGCGGTTCTTGCTCTGCACGGGATTTATTAACCGCGCGGCCATTGGCCGAGCGCGGTTCTTGCTCTGCACGGGATTTATTATTATTATTTTTTAACCGCGCGGCCATGGGCCGAGCGCGGTTCTTGTTTTACACGGGATTTATTATTATTTTTTTTTTTGTCGGTGACTAGACGCAAACCTCCACTCGGCCAAATCGTGCTCGGGACTGAATCACGCAACCTGTGATGTTTATTCGCCAAAAGCTGTTGAAACATGAATGTACCGAAAATGTTGCGGATATTGTTTTCTTTATTGTGTATACAGCATATTTTCTTTTGGTTTTATTGAAGCGTTCGATTCAAAGCGAATGTTGAATACACTGAAAAAGGTATTACGTCAGCCATGGAATGCGCTGATGTTGCAGGTTTCACTTTCGTTACGTGACAAATAACATTGTGTTTCATTTGCATGTTTATGTCTGCAGAAGCGACGGCCATTAATTTAATTTGTTTCCTCTTCTGCGAGTATTTCTTGTGGGTTTAGGCAATCGAAGTGAATTCTTTGGCTATTTCATCGAAGTGAGTTCAAAGATTTGAAAGGAAATGAAATATTTGCTTAAGTAAACAATTGAGCGAGTCCGAACGTGCAGGGGTTACGTCATTAGAAGGGAAAACCCCCAAGGTAAGCACTTGCAAGGATTACATCATTGGTAGGGAAATTACCGCCGTACACCGCCCTTCTAAATATAGCCGTGAACATTAAATTTCGCCCTGACTTTTGAGGAAGAGAGCTGTGCATTAGCAAAAAAATATAAGCGCGGTTTTAAGTTGCTATAGCAACTTCTTGTTTTTATGTCGGTGACCAGACGCAAACCTCGACTCGGCCAAATCGTGATCGGGACTGAATCACGCAACCTGTGATGTTTATTCGCCAAAAGCTGTTGAAACATGAATGTACGGAAAATGTTGCGGATATTGTTTTCTTTATTGTGTATAAAGCATATTTTCTTTTGGTTTTATCGAAGCGTTCGATTCAAAGCGAATGTTGAATACACTGAAAAAGGTATTACGTCAGCCATGGAATGCGCTGATGTTGCAGGTTTCACTTTCGTTACGTGACAAATAACATTGTGTTTCATTTGCATGTTTATGTCGGCAGAAGCGACGGTCATTAATTTAATTTGTTTCCTCTTCTGCGAGTATTTCTTGTGGGTTTAGGCAATCGAAGTGAATTCTTTGGCTATTTCCTTGAAGTGAGTTCAAATATTTGAAAGGAAATGAAATATTTGCTTAAGTAAACAATTGAGCGTGCCCGAACGTACAGGGGTTACGTCATTAGAAGGGAAAAACCCCCCAAGCTAAAGATAGCCGGACACAACGTAAACCTCGGATTGTGTGACTAACGTGACTACTTTGCTAGTCCTTTACTCATAATACAAACGGATTAAATTTAACCGTGACTTTCGAGAAAGAAAGCTGTTAATTAGCCAAAAATATAAGCGCGGTTTTAAGTTGCTATAGCAACTTCTTGTTATTTTTTTTTTTGTCGGTGACCAGACGCAAACCTCCACTCGGCCAAATCGTGTTTGGGACTTTGAAATCACGCAACCTAAGATTTTTATTCGCCAAAAGCTGTTGAAACATTAATGTACCGAAAATGTTGCGGATATTGTTTTCTTTATTGTGTATAGAGTATATTTTCTTTTGGTTTTATCGAAGCGTTGGATTCAAAGCGAATGTTGAATACACTGAAAAAAGGTATTACGTCAGCCATGGAATGCGCTGATGTTGCAGGTTTCACTTTCGTTCCGTGACAAATAACATTATTTGCATGTTTATGTCGGCAGAAGCGACGGTCATTAATTTAATTTGTTTCCTCTTCTGCGAGTATTTCTTGTGGGTTTAGGCAATCGAAGTGAATTCTTTGGCTATTTCCTTGAAGTGAGTTCAAATATTTGAATGGAAATGAAATATTTTGTAAAGTAAACAATTGAGCGTGCCCGAACGTGCAGGGGTTACGTCACTAGAAGGGAAAAAACCCCAAGCTAAAGAACGTAAACCTCGGATTGTGTGACTAACGTGACTACTTTGCTAGTCCTTTACTCATAATGCAAACAAGTTTATTTCGCCAGAAGCGATGGTCATTAATTTATTTGCAATTTTGCAAGTGTTTCTTGTGGGTTTTGGAAATTGAAGTGGATTCTTTGGCCGCTTCATCCAAGCGAGTTCAGAGATTTGAAGGAAAAATAAATATTTGCAAAGGTAAACAATTGAGCTTGCCTGAACGTGCAGGGGTTACGTCATTTTTGGGGAAAAAACCACCAAGCTAAAGATAGCCTTGGATAACGTAACCTCTGGTTGTGTGACTCGCGTGACTTCATTGCTAGTCCTCCACTCATAGCACAAGCTGTCATTTATGTGCTGAAAAGCAAACAATTACACATCTCTTCGTAACTTGCCCCAACGTCCAGCTGTTTTGGACAGAGTTTACTGATTGGTGGTACAGAAAAAACAATACTGTAATCACGCTCTCTGAAGCACAAATACTTTACGGCATCACAGACACCGTGCCTCTGTGTCTCGGTTTAAACCTCTGTACAATAATTGCAAAATATTATATTTACACCGCTTCAAAAAATGAGGAAGATTATTTCTTAGACGCTTTCTTGGCTATCCTTAAAAACAAAATAGAAATAGAAACTAGCAGAGCAAAGGTGCAAGTTAAACTGTAAATATAGCTATATATACTGTAAATTGTCGCTTTTTTGTCATTTTGTTTTTGTTTTGTTTTTTTGTTTGTTTTTGTTTGTTTTGTTTTGGTTTTGCAGTTTTCACTAGTTCTAGTAACCGTAGTAAAAGTTTGTAGTAATTGTCCGCGATTAAAAAGTAGTGTAACGTAAGCGGTTTAAATAATACTGTTGTTTATTCAAGCATTGTAATTAGAGCAAGTTGTAATTAGCGTAAGTAGCTGTATTGTTGTAGTTTTATATGTAGTTTTTTGTAATTAATAATGTAAGTATGCGTGCTGTAAAAAATAGATAATTAAAAAAAAACAAAAAAACAAACAAACAAACAAACACATTGAAGCATGAATGTACGGAAAATGTTGCGGATATATATTTTTTTATTGTGTGTATAATATATTTTCTTTTGGTTTTATCGAAGCGTTGGATTCGAAGCGAATATTGAATACACTAAAAAATGGTATTAACTCAGCCACGGAATGTGCTGACGTTGTAGCTTTCACTTTCGTTACGTGACAAATAATATCCTGCTTACTTTGTAAGCTTATTAACCGCGCGGCCATGGGCCGAGCGCGGTTCTTGTTTTACACGGGATTTATTAACCGCGCGGCCATGGGCCGAGCGCGGTTCTTGTTTTACACGGGATTTATTTTTTTTTTTTTGTCGGTGACCAGACCCGAACCTCCACTCGGCCAAATCGTGTTTGGGGCTTTGAAATCACGCAACCTATGATGTTTATTCGCCAAAAGCTGTTGAAACATTAATGTACCGAAAATGTTGCGGATATTGTTTTCTTTCCCCCAAATAAGATTGCCACCTTGCCGTGGTGGGGGGGCTTGCGTGCTCCAGTGAGCCTGAGAGCTATGCTGGCTGGACCTCTCGGGGTCCTGTCAGGGTCACCCATGCCAGACAGGTCAAAGGTTAGGGGCCAGACAAAGAGCAATCTACCGGTCCTCCAGGTTTGGGGGTTTTGCACAGGGTTAACAACCCTGTCATATAAAAAGCCTTTGTTACGGAAACAGCAACGTGTAACTTACATGAATCATCTGTGCAGAACGAGCCTCCGGAATCCATGCCATGGGCAGCAGTGAATGCCGAGAGTGAAAACACCAGAAACTCTGCAGGTAATAGGATTCGAATGACTGAAAGTGGCCAAAGCCGAAAGGAAGCCGCTGTCACGACAACGGGAGCCGTCAGCGCTAAAACAACTACACTGATTGGCTTTTGGAATGTGCGAACAATGTATGAGCAAGGTAGGATGGCGCAGGTCATTGCTGAAATGAAGCGTTACAAACTTGATATCTTAGGCATAAGTGAGAGTAGATGGACAAAATCTGGGAGAATGAAGACAACAACAGGAGAGACAGTTCTCTACTCTGGGAGAGAAGATGATCTACATCATGAAGGGGTTGCAATCATCATGAAGAAAGGGATGGAAAAGTACTTAATGGAGTGGAAGCCAGTAAACAGCAGGATTATTCAAGCACGATTTAAGGGCAGGCAGACTAACTTGTCCATCATACAATGCTATGCACCTACTAATGACAGCAACGACAGAGATAAAGAAGCCTTTTATGAGCAACTGCAAGCAACACTTGAGAACGTCCATTGTCGAGACCTCCTGCTAGTGATGGGTGATCTTAACGCCAAGGTGGGCTCAGACAATGTGAATTTTGAAAGGGTCATGGGAAGAGAAGGATGTGGAGTGCAGAATGATAATGGAGAGAGGCTGGTAGAATGGTGTGCATTCAACAACATGATCATTGGTGGAACTTTATTCCCGCATCGCAACATTCACAAACTCACCTGGATATCCCCAAATGGGCGGGATCAAAACCAAATAGACCATCTAATGGTTAACAGCATGTGGCGCCGCTCCCTGCTTGATGTAAGAGTAAGAAGAGGGGCTGATGCAGGCAGCGATCACCATCTTGTGACTGCAAAGTTGAGACTGAAACTGAGAGCAGCTGGACGAAACAAACATTGCATCCGTAGATATGACATCAGCAGATTACAAGATCAAAGGACTAAGAATGCTTTTGTCCTACAGCTGAGGAACAGATTCCAAGCTTTAAGTAACATAGACGAGCAAGACAATGAAGACGAAGACACTGTAAACCAACAGTGGAAGCAAGTCAGGAACATCTTTGATGAAGCAAGTAAAACCTGTCTGGGGATGCAAAAGACTAGAAAAAAGAAAGAATGGATTACACCAGACACGTGGCAGGTTATCGAGGAGAGACGCCAGCTGAAGAAGAAGATAAACGACAGCAGATCAGCCAGACTCCGAGAGAAGTATAGAGTGGCTTACACAGAAATCAACAAGCGTGTCAAGAGAAAGATCCGAACTGACAAAAGGGCATATATGGAAGAACTAGCAAAAGAAGCAGAGGAAGCGGCGCAAAAGGGAGAGCAGAAGAATGTCTATAAAGTCACTAAACTGATCTGTGGAAAATATAATGGCATCAGAAATGTCCCCATACGAGATAAACAAGGTCAGCTCCTCACCTCTGAAAAAGACCAAGAAGCACGCTGGGTAGAGCATTTCAAGGAAGTCCTCAACAGACCACCACCAGAAGAGGAGCCTGATATTCCAGAAGCTGAGGAGGACTTAGATGTTGACACTGGGCCACCGAAGAAAGAAGAGATCATTGCAGCCATCAAATCCCTAAAAAACCACAAGGCACCTGGCAAAGACCGCCTCAATGCTGAGCTGTTCAAGGCAGACGCTGTGACCACTGCAAATATCTTACAACCACTTTTTAACACCATATGGGACAGAAGGAAAATTCCTGATGACTGGAATCAGGGTATCATTATCAAGATACCAAAGAAAGGAGCTCTCTCTGAATGTAGCAACTGGCGTGGCATTACACTATTATCCACCCCTAGCAAGATCTTAGCGAAAGTCATCATGAAGCGCCTATCACTGGCTGTGGACGATAAACTCCGCAAGGAACAGGCCGGTTTCAGGAGAGGAAGGGGTTGTATCGATCATATTTTCACGCTGAGAAATATTATTGAACAGAGTACTGAATGGCAGCGAACTCTCTATGTCAACTTTGTAGACTTTGCCAAAGCCTTCGACAGTGTGCACCGGCACAGCCTCTGGAAGATATTACGAGCGTATGGAATCCCCTCCCACCTTGCTGAGATCATCAAAAGCTTCTATGACAACTTTACCTGCTGTGTTGGTGATGGTGACATCTTATTTGAAGTTCACACTGGTGTCAGACAGGGGTGTGTCATGTCCACATTGCTTTTCAACCTTGTTGTGGACTGGATCATGCATCGCACCACTGAGGACCAGATCAGGGGCATCAGATGGACGCCTTTCTCTTACTTGGAAGACCTGGATTACGCTGATGATCTAGCCTTACTATCACACACCCACACGCACATTCAAGAGAAGACGCAACGCCTCAACACCTTTGCTAAGCAAGTTGGCCTTAACATCAGCAGCAAGAAGACTGAAATTATGGCGCTGAACACCACCAACACGCGACCAGTCCAGATTGATAATGAAGAACTTCCATACACAGACAGATTTACCTATCTCGGCAGCATCATCAGTAGAGATGGAGGAACTGACCTGGACATCCAGAGCCGTCTCAACAAGGCTAGGAACTCGCTCAACATGATGAATAAGGTATGGCGCTGCTCCACTTACAGTACTTGTACCAAGCTGAAGCTCTATCACAGCTGCGTCCTCACAACCCTTCTGTATGGTTCAGAATGTTGGCGTTTAACGGAGAAGGATCTAACAAAACTCTCCACATTTCACACCAAGAGCCTTCGGCGTATTTTACGCATCTTTTGGCCTAATGTAATCTCAAATAAAGACCTCTTTGAACGGTGTGGAACTGAACCAATGGCTACCATCCTGATGAGGAGACGCTGGAGGTGGATTGGCCACGTCACTCGCCAAGAAGCCTCCATTGCAAGAACCGCTATGCACTGGACGCCAGAAGGAAAACGAAAGAGAGGTCGCCCCAAGATCACATGGCGACGGACGATTGAGAAAGAAATAAAGGAGATGGGGAAGACCTGGGAGGGCATCAAGTTCATGGCAAGGGACCGCCAGATGTGGAGAGAACACGTTGCTGCCCTACATGCCACTTAGGCGTAAAGGGCATGAGTGAGTGAGTGATTGTTTTCTTTATTGTGTATAAAGTATATTTTCTTTTGGTTTTATCGAAGCGTTGGATTCAAAGCGAATGTTGAATACACTGAAAAAAGGTATTACGTCAGCCATGGAATGTGCTGATGTTGCAGGTTTCACTTTCGTTACGTGACAAATAACATTGTGTTTTATTTGCATGTTTATGTCGGCAGAAGCGACGGCCATTAATTTAATTTGTTTCCTCTTCTGCGAGTATTTCTTGTGGGTTTAGGCAATCGAAGTGAATTCTTTGGCTATTTCACCGAAGTGAGTTCAAAGATTTGAAAGGAAATGAAATATTTGCTTAAGTAAACAATTGAGCGTGTCCGAACGTGCAGGGGTTACGTCATTAGAAGGGAAAACCCCCAAGGTAAGCACTTGCGAGGATTACATCATTGGTAGGGAAATTACCGCCGTACACCGCCCTTCTAAATATAGCCGTGAACATTGTAATGCTTGAAATGTTAGAATCGTGTGATTACCTTCCTGCGGGCTCTCACTCACGGCACAAACCAATTACATTTAATCGTGACTTTTACCTAAAGAAAATAACAGTTATTACTAGCATCCAAGTAGTGGAATGCTAGTTTTCTTTTTGTTTAATTCATGCCCATTCATGTCTTCAGCGAAGTTCCAGATTAAGACCATTACGTCATCATAAATTTCACAACGGCTATGGACGATGGTGCAACATTGGATTGTGTGACTCGCGTGACTACTTTGGTATTCCTTTACTCATAGTGCAAACAGATTAAATTCCGCCCTGACTTTTGAGGAAGAAAGCTGTGCATTAGCAAAAAATATAAGCGCGGTTTTAAGTTGCTATAGCAACTTCTTGTTTCGCCAGAAGCGATGGTCGTTAATAAGTTGGGAATTTTACGAGGTTTTCTCGTGGGTTTAGGCATTTGAAGTGAATTCTTTGACTGTTTCATTGAAGCGAGTTCAGCAGAGATCTGAAGGAAAAAAATTGTGCCTAGGTAAGCACTTGCAAGGATTACGTACGTCATTGGCACACCGCCGTAGTTACTGAATATAGCCGTGAACAATGCAAAGCCTGAAATGTGAGACTCGCGTGCCTACCTTCTTACGGCTTAACTCACGGTATAAACCAATTACATTTAATCGTGACTTTTACGTAAGGAAAATAGCTGTTATTAATAGCGTTCAAATAGCAGAATGCTAAATTCATTCCCATACATGTCCCAAGCGAATTTCCAGATTAAGACCATTACGTCATAATAAATTTCACAACGGCTATGGGTGATGGTGCAATATTGGATTGTGAGAATCGCGTGACTACTTTGCTAGTCAGTATAAAACAAAGTTAATTCAACCGTGACTTTTCTGGGTAAGAAACCTGTTAATTAGCAAAAATGGAGATAATTTAAAAACGCGCGGTTTAAGATGCTTGCATCTTCTTGTTTTTCGTTTTTTTGTCGGTGACCAGACCCAAACCTCCACTCGGCCAAATCGTGATTGGGGCTTTGAAATCACGCAGCCTATGATGTTTATTCGCCAAAAGCTGTTGAAACATTAATGTACCGAAAATGTTGCGGATATTGTTTTCTTTATTGTGTATAAAGTATATTTTTTTTTGGTTTTATCGAAGCGTTGGATTGAAAGCGAATGTTGAATACGCTGAAAAAAGGTATTACATCAGCCATGGAATGCGCTGATGTTGCAGGTTTCACTTTCGTTACGTGACAAATAAAATTGTGTTTTATTTGCATGTTTATGTTGGCAGAAGCGACGGTCATTAATTTAATTTGTTTCCTCTTCTGCGAGTATTTCTTGTGGGTTTAGGCAATCGAAGTGAATTCTTTGGCTGTTTCATCGAAGTGAGTTCGAAGATTTGAAAGGAAATGAAATATTTTGTAAAGTAAACAATTGAGCGTGCCGGAACGTGCAGGGGTTACGTCATTAGAAGGGAAAAACCCCTAAGCTAAAGATAGCCGGGGACAACTTAAACCTCGGATTGTGTGACTAACGTGACTACTTTGCTAGTCCTTTACTCATAATGCAAACAGATTAAATTTAACCGTGACTTTTGAGAAAGAGAGCTGTTAATGAGCCAAAAATATAAGCGCGGTTTTAAGTTGCTATAGCAACTTCTTGTTATTTTTTTTGTATTTTTTTTGTCGGTGATCAGACCCAAGCCTCCACTCGGCCAAATCGTGATCGCGACTTTAAATCGCCAACCTGTGATATTTACTCGCCAAAAGCTGATAAAACATAAATGTACGGAAAATGTTACGGATATTGTTTTCTTTATTGTTTATAAAGTATATTTTCTTTTGGTTTTATCGAAGCGTTGGACTCGAAGCTAATATTGAATACACTAAAAAAAGGTATTACGTCAGCGATGGAATGCGCTAATGTTGCAGGTTTCACTTTCGCTACGTGTACACTGTACGCGTACACTGTGTTTCTTTGCAAGTTTATATCGTCATTAATTTATATGCAATTTTGCGAGTATTTCTTGTGGGTTAAGGCAATTGAAGTGAATTCTTTGGCTGTTTCATAGAAGCGAGTTCACAGATTTGAAAGAAAATAAAATATTTGCTGAGTTTAACAAGAGGGTTTATGTCTATGTTAGGGAAAAAAAACACAACCGTTCTAAAATTAGCCATGGATAGAATAAACCTCGGATTGTGTGACTCGCGTGACTATAGCGCAAAGTAGTTCGTCTGTAACTGGTCTGGAATATGACCGAGTTTTCATTGAACAGGTTAGATATCGCGTAACGTTTTTGTAAGCGCAAAGGAGTTAAAAAAGCGCGCTTATAAGTTGTTTTAACTTCTTTGTTTTTGTCGGTGACCAGACTGAAGTCCCCGCTCGACCAAATACCCCGCTCGCCGGGACTTTGAGTCACGCGGCAGAGGTCCAGATTAAGACCATTACGTCATCACAGATTTCAGCCGATGGTGCAATCGGCAAGTCTTGAAATAAACCAGAACATTATTTTTTTGTTGTTTCGCGAGAAACTGCAGTGAAGTCGATCTATCTTTTATAAGCGTTTGAGCGTTTGAGAAAATTCTAAATTCTCACGCTTCGAAACCAGAACCAAGTTTAAACTCAGTAAAATGTGTAAATCAGGAGCATGACATCACTCATGGAATGTGCCGACGTAGGGGATTTCTCATTTTGGAAAGTGTGGACGTGGCAAGTTTCCGATTTAGACCATTACGTCACCGAAGATTTCAGCTGATGGTGCACAATGGATGGTTGCAAGTGATGGTGCAATAATCGGCTTTAAAGGCTCGCGTGTAGTCTTTGTTGTCAGTTGATGTGCTACAGATTGAGCAAGAGATTTTGTCTACAGTCAGCAGTGAATCGATAAGGACTATCGCAGACAAGAAACGTCAAGGTAGGTGTTCTGGTGCTTATTTTGAAATGGCTTGTACGAAAGACTTTGCTAAAGAATAGATCAGAATGTAGGCGATAAAACGCTGTTTGAGTATTGCAGCTTTTGGTATGCTTTTCGCTATGAATTTTTATTGATCGCAAAAGAAATAACAAGTCATGCAAAACTTAAGAAGAAAAATGTTCGCTTACAGAGGGAAATTTTGAAGCGATAACTTTAAACTGTTAAATATATTATCGCTCGACGCATGGTCGACGCAAGGAGAAAAATTAACAGAGAAGGGATTTTCTTACATTTGCTAGTACTAGTATTTGTTAGTGCGAAAATATCAAAAACAAAATAAAGTAAATGGCTGTCAGATGGCTTTGATTTTATTTCTCTTTTTCTATCTTTCTTTAGGGTCCAAGTTTGTGAAGCTGGTCTACGAGTTTACCAGGGTGAGGAGTCACCCTGTTCGGCCTAACACAAAAAACGATTGTAGTAGAAACAAAGAGAAACAAAGTAAACAAAGCTAAACAAAAGAAACTGAACAAAAGTGAAATACAGTGAACGTGTATCAGAAGGTGCACAGTGAGAACTTACTTTACCCATCTGCCCAATGGAGATAATAAAACAAAATTCCTTTAGATCTCGATATGCACTGTTTATTGGTGGTGTTGACAGCCAAAAGAATGGTAAAGTGCGACGCTGTAGAGAACCGAGTAGGCTGCCTGTGAAACAGATGAAACGGATTTTGAAAAAGAGAAAACTAAGGAAAAGAATTCGAAATTATATATTGAAAAACGTTCCTAAGACATCGAGACTTTATCAAATCATGCAAGCTCCCATTCTTCGCAAAATTGTTACTAATGGCCAACGTATACCAGAAGGCAATGAGTTTACGATGACTGATAAATTCCCCTTTAGAGATGGCTGTAAACGTATGCCATTAACGAATGAAAAGGTGCACAAGAGTCTGAATCACAAAATAAACAACATTGCCACTAAGCTTTTTGGGGATATAGAAAAAAATCCTGGTCCGTTTGCCGTAGATCCTTCCAAAACCATCGTTGCCCCATATAGTCAAGGAAATAGTGTAGTTTTCGGCTCAAATGCAGGAAAACAGTGTGTGGCAATGAGCTTAATAGCAATATTATTCGACTTTATCTTTTCAATAAGATCATCTTCAGATCTTGTAGAAATAATGAATTTTGGCAATGAGTTATACACACGGCTATCGCGTTCAGCAGGACAGCAGTTGTTAATGTTGAAAGAATTACCTGAAGTGTTATGCCTGAGAGAGACCATGTATAGGGTAAAATACAGTGACAGCTACTTTGGAAATGTGCATAATTTTAATGACTATACCATAGATTCGCATTGTCTACCTCTGAGGGAAGCGTTTGAATTGTTACTTAGAGAAAATTTCAAATCTTTTATTCTCACAATAACGATCTGTACGGTAGGCGTTCTTGTAAAGAGCAATGGCACGTTTAAAGTGTTTGACTCACATAGCCGCGATTCTGAGGGTATGTTTAATCCCTTTGGAAATTGTGTGCTTATAGAGATAGCTTCTCTTGACAAACTAGTAGAGTATTTTGAAAACTTATACATTGGAAGTAAAGATGCAGTTTATGAATTGAAAGGCGTCCAGACATTAACAGATGAGACTGGAAGTGTTGGTCTCACGAGACGCGAAATCTCTTTACCTGTAAATAATTCAGTAGGTTCACCAGAGAGTGAATCAGATACATTTTGCTCCTGCGCACGGTGTTGTTTTATTTGTTTCTATGCAATTTGCTTCTCGGTCCTTAAGGAAATTCGTTATTGGAATGAAAAAACACTAGATGCCATACCTGAAAAGAGTAACCAGCTACACGAGAGCATCATGTTGAAAGAACACTGCACGGTCTCCGATCTTCCAGATTCTCTTACAATAGACGTTGCTAACATTAAAGCACGTTTCAATGTAGTATATAAAGAAACAAAAAAAGAGCAAGAGTCATTATTTGTTGTACAAGAAATGGAAAACGTTATAAGAGAAAATCAAGCAGACAATACCGGAGTTTTGATATCTTCATCAAAGTGTTATGTTTGCTGCATTTTCAAAAGACGAAACATGGGTAGAACTTGTTACGCTGTGTTTGGACTTAACAATGATGAAGAGTCGAAAGGTTATGTTTATGAAATTGTCGAAAATGTAACCAGTGCAATCGAACTTCTTGTCAAAATGCTAACAGATAAAACTACATTAGAGAGAAATACGTATGAAATGCAGTTTATCAAATGTAGTTGTGACGTGTCGGAAAAAGATCGCCAGAAAATTATAAGAAGACACATCTCAATAAAACAAAAGCAGAATTTTGCCAAAGAACGAAGGGAAAACTATGCTGCAATGGAACCAGCGAAAAAACGAGTTTGCTTAGATAATTATGCTGCAAAGTATGCGAACATGGAACCTTGTAAAAAGGAAGAGTTAAGTATTCGACAAGCCGAAAAATACCGACTCATGGAACCGAGTATAAAGCGAAAATTTAGCGTTGAAAACGCTGAGAAATACAGACTAATGGCGCCAAATAAAAGGCAAGAATTGAGTATTAAAGAGGCCGAGAAATACAGATTAATGGAGCCGAGCAAAAAGCAAGAATTGAGTGTTAAAAATGCTGAGAAATACAGACTTATGGAGCCGAGCAAAAAGGAAGAATTGAATTTTAAAAATTCTGAGAAATACAGACTAATGGAGCCGAGCAAAAAGCAAGAATTGTTTCTTCAGAATGCTGAGAAATACAGACTTATGGAGCCGAGCAAAAAGCAAGAATTGTTTCTTCAGAATGCTGAGAAATACAGATTTATGGAACCGAGCAAAAAGCAAGAATTGTTTCTTCGGAGTGCTGAAAAATACAGACTTATGGAGCCGAGCAAAAAGCAAGAACTGTTGCTTCAAAATGCTGAGAAATACAGACTTATGGAGCCGAGCAAAAAACAAGAATTGTTTCTTCAAAATGCTCAGAAATACAGACTAATGGCTTCTGACAAAAAGAAGGACCTGATAAAACAAATAGTAACTAGAGGAAAAGAATTAAAGCAGAAAAGATGTTCTTCTACACATTCACTGGACTATTACATCGAACAGTTCAAACGAAATATAAGGGAAGGTCCTTATTATATCTGTGTAGTGTGCAATAGGCTTTTGTACAGAAAAACCGTATTAGAATTTAAGAAAGAAAAATACAATTGCAATTCCTGTTTCTTTACAACTGTCACGTCATTTAACGGGAATATGTACATTTGTAACACTTGTCACGTCACAATAAAGAAGAAAAACAAGACTCCGTGTCAAGCAGTCTACAACAATCTCGCGGTTGACGATGTACCACGTGAGCTTGCAATTTTAGAAAAACTTGAACAAATATTGGTCTCTCAACGAATCGTATTTCAAAAAATTGTTGTGATGCCAAAAGGCCAGCAAAGAAAAATTAGGGGAGCAATTTGTAATGTCCCAGTGTCCTGTGAAGAAACGTGTCAAGTTTTGCCAAGGCCACCTGATAGTTCTGGAATTATTATGTTAAAATTAAAGAGGAAATTGCAATTCAGGGGTCATGTTTACTTTCAGGCAGTGCGTCCAGAAGTAGTGCTGCATGCTCTCCAGTGGCTTCAACGGAATAATGAATTATATGAAAATGTAGCCATAAATCTCGAAAACATAGATAGAGAACTATCGAGTCTTTGTGTTCACGAACAAGAAAATAGATCGGACATGGCAAGCTGTTCTCAGAATGGAGCTTTAGCTGGTTATAGTGACGGCAATGATGATGATTGTGAGAACGAACGGGGTGTTAACGAAGAAGCTGAAAAAGAAAAGGGAAACTGTTCTCAGAATGAAAAGTTAGATGATGATGATGATGACGATTGTGAGAGGGAGGACCCACTTAATGAACACAGAGCAGCGACTTGTGAAACGTGTTTACAGTCCATTATGCCAGATTACCCTATAACATCCGATGACGAGGAAAGGGCGAGATCTGCAGGAAATGAAATATTTAGTGTTGCTCCTGGGCAAATAAACATCCCGTGTCAATGATGACTGACAGACATTGTGAGGAATTAGCCTTTCCAGTTCTGTTTCCTAAGGGTAGATTTGGGTATAAAATGGATAGAAAAGAGAAATTAACACCGGTTAAATACTTTAATGCTCGTTTACTCCATTATAGCGGGAGATTTGCTATGAATCCTGAGTATCTTTTCTTTGCGCAATTTATCATTGAGCAGAAAAAAGTTTCCGATAGCATTAATATTGCTTTAAAAACGCTACACGGGCAGCCCCTAACAGCATCACAATTTAGATCAAATGAACAGTGTGTGAAAAATCTTATCTTCAAGGACCAGGCATATCTTTTTCTGAGAGGTATTCCAGGTAGTCCTCCGTATTGGCAAAAGTTTATGTACGAAGTGATAGCAATGGTACAACAACTTGGAATCCCAACGTGGTTCATGACTTTGTCTTGCGCTGACCTCCGATGGCACGAACTTTTTCACATACTGTCTCGTGTTAGAGGCGAAAATATGACGGATGAGGAAATTGACAGTTTGTCATATAATGAGAAATGTTCTTTGCTTAACCTTAATCCTGTTATTGTTGCTAAGCACTTCCAACACAGAGTAGAGACATTTTTCAAGGATGTGTTATTGAGCAATGCGAAACCCATCGGAAAGATTGTGTATTATGCGCTTAGGATTGAATTTCAAATGCGAGGTTCTCCACATTTGCACTCATTGATATGGACTTCAGATTGTCCTGAGCTGAAAGATGGCAGCGAAGAAGATTACATAAGGTACATTGATGAACATGTACAAGGAAGTCTTCCAAATAGGGAAAATAACTGCGAATTTCATGATTTGGTGAACATGTACCAAAAACATACACATTCTAGAAGTTGTAAAAAGTATAAGAACATTCCATGCAGATTTAACTTTGGGCAATTTTTCACTGACCAAACAGTCGTGTCCAAGCCACTACCGGATGACATGCCTGATGATCAAAAAGTGGTAGTCTTGAAAAGGCGTAATGAAATTTTATGCCGTGTAAAAGAGAAAATTAACGAAAAGTTAGATCCAAGTAAACCTGATTATGATTCAAGCACGAGTGCAGAAGATGTGTTGGCTATGTGCAAAGTTTCTAAAGACGAGTATAATTGGGCTTTATCTATTTCTGCGGATTCCGATTTTGAGCTGCATCTTAAAAGAGCAGTCGACAGTTGCTTCATCAATAACTACTTTGAAGCAGGAATAAAAGGTTTCAGAGCTAATGTGGACCTGCAGCCTGTTTTTAATCACTACAAATGTATAACGTACGTGTGCTCGTATTTCTCAAAAGACGAGACGGAATGTTCTCAAGCAATAATGAACGCAGCAAGGGAAGCTAAAGACAATAACCTGAACATCAGGGAAAGCCTGAAAAAGGTTGGTACAACATTTTTGTCTTGTAGAGAAGTTAGCGCTCAAGAATGTGTTTACAGATGCATGCCTGAGCTTTGGCTACGAAAGACCTTTCCTTGCACAGTGTTTGTAAATACTGGTTTACCAGAAGAAAGATGCCGAGTGGCAAAATCTCATGAGGAAATTGAAACTTTGGATGACGACAGTACTGACATTTTCATGTCAAACATAATCGAACGATACAGTGATCGGCCAAATATTGTTGACCAGTTGTGCTTAGCTGAATTTGCAGCTTACTACTATAAAGACTATAAGATAGACCCTGATGAATTTAATGATGTTCAACCAAATGTACTTTCTGACGATTTAGTGGAATCCAACCATATCTCTAATTGTGAATCAGTTCTTCCACCAACAATTAAGCTCAGTAACGGACAAGAAGTAATGAAGCGTCGTAAGATTAAGGCTGTAATAAGATTCCACACACCCAGCAAGGCAAAAGAGCCTGAAAAATTTTACCACCATTTACTAATGCTCTACTTTCCCTGGCGAAAGGAAACTGATCTTCTTGGGGATGATGAATTATATTCAACAAAATTCTCGGAGCCTGAGGTTTTTAGTAAAGTAGAAACAAACAGGAGAACGTTTGAACCAAATGCCGAAGCTATTGACAACGCGTTACAGATGGTTAGGGAAAATCGAGTAAGAGATCTTCAATCATTTGATCCTATTAATGATCAAGAAAACGACTGACTTGTCAACAGAAACAATGAATCGCATGGACGATGAATGTGCAGCTGACGATTTATCTGAGGAAGTGGTATCACTACCACCTGAAACGGGCGAAAGATTTGCAGGAATAGCTACTTATAACCAGCCATCTGCTATAAGAGATGAGGAATTACGTGATGCTGTAAGATCTTTAAATGTAAAACAGCGTGTTACGTACGATGACGTGCTTTCTTGGTGTAGAAACTTGATTAAAAGTGTTAATTGCCTCACTAAGGAAACTGTTGAGCCTATACATATCTTTGTTACAGGTGGTGGTGGTGGTGGAAAAAGTCACTTAATCAGAACAATCTATCATACTGCAGTGAATATGTTTAAGCACGGTGCGGTGAATCCGTCTTTACCAACAGTTCTGCTAATGGCACCTACAGGTGTTGCAGCTGTTAACATTAGTGGTACGACTGTTAATACAGCTCTAGCTATTCCAAAACACGCTGGAATTAGTTTACCTCCGTTACCAGATCAAAAGAAAACGTTGTTAAGGCTCAGTTTAAGCGAACTAAAGCTGTTGATTATTGACGAAGTATCGATGGTTTCAAATAATAGGCTATTGCATATCCATCAAAGGCTAAAGGAAATTTTTGGAACTTCGAGCTCAAAGGTATTTTCTGGTATAAGCATTATTGCTGTGGGTGATTTATATCAGCTACCACCCATTCAACAAAAACCTATTTTCTGTAGATATGCTAATGACATATACAACTTGTCACATCCATGGTACGAATTCAAGATGATAGAACTGGTTGAAATCATGAGGCAAAAGGATGATCAACCTTTCATTGAGCTCTTAAACAGACTGAGGGTTGCACAGCACACAGAAGCTGACATACAAACTATTCAATCTAGGGCAGTAGATGTGAATGACAAAAATAATTATCCTCTCAATGAGCTACACGTATGGGCTGAAAATAAACCTGTAATGGACTACAACAATCAACGACTTCAGGAAATTTTGATGCCTTTATATGTTCTTCAGGCAGTGGACCAATATCCAAAGAATGTATCTAGGCATGAAATTGAAAGAGTTCTTTCAAAAGGACGTTCTTATACGGGTGGTCTAGATTTTGAGGTATCTATTAAAGAAGGGGCTCGTGTCATGTTAACAAACAATGTTGATATCTGTGACAGACTCATAAATGGCCAGTTAGGTACTCACAGTAGCTCGAATCGCGGTGAATGAAATGACTCAGAATCCCAGTACTGTGTATGTTAAGTTTGATGATGAAGATGCGGGTAATTTGGTTATTGATAAATCTGCTGATACCTTTGCTATAGAAAACAGAGTTGTCCCAATTAAACCAATCTTAGCTAAAATAAAGTTGAATCCTGGGAAGCGTTCGTCACCAGAAATACAAAGATTGCAGTTTCCATTAGGCAGGTACAAAACTCGGACCGGATCAACTCGGACCGGATCGGACCGGACCGGACCGGATCAACTCGGACCAGTCCGGGTCGGATCAGGTCGGATCAGGTCGGATCGACTCGGATCGACAAAAAATAAATAAATTGAGAAATATATTAAATTTTTATCTAATTGTAGGTTTAATTCCTCTCAGAAATGGGCCATTTACGCGCCATTTTGATTTTTGATCGTTTACCGTCTTCACCAGACCAGTTCGGGTCGGATGTCGGATCAACTCGGATCGACTCGGATCGACAACACATGAATTTTTTTTTTTACCCGAATTGTAGGTTTGACTTCTCTCCGAAATAGGCCATATACAGTAAGCTTTACAGCGTTTGGAACTCTGTAACTCGACAAAACAGGATGCATTTCGTGATAACGCCACGCCGAAGATACGCCAAGTTTTTTGATAGGTCTACGCCAAGGCCCTTTATCCTACCATATCGTACATATCTAAAATAAGTCATCTGTACGCCAGTTAAAAGGTGCCGATTTCGATTGTACGCCGTTAAAACGCGCCGAATACGATCGTACGCCAGTACACCGCCAAGTTTCGAAATCCACGCCGAAGATCTTCGGCGTAACCTACGTAACCGAAGTTCTCACCCGTCATTCTGTTTACTAGTGCCAGTTCCTTTCGAAACTAGTGCCAGTTCGTTTTGTTCCCTGCTGCGGGCGAGGAAGATAAAATCCTCGATAACAATCCCCAAACAAAAAATAGAGTCTGTCATTCAGAATGTTTTTTGTTTGTTTGTTTTTACAGTAGGCGATGTTACACGTTTATGGAACTCCTGGTTGCGAAAATCTTCGAGTGTTCGCGCTCACTATTTTCACATTTCCGTGCAACCCACAGGCAGCACAAGCTCTCTATCAGATTACCTTCGGACGTGACTCTTGCTTATAAGCGGTGTTGTGTTACAGAGATTGGATTTGTAAGGGTTTGTATGGGAACGCGACGTTTTTACTTTAAAAGTAAAAAAATCGTATATTGTGTGACTAAATTTGACTTACGCTGATTTTGTGTTTCATTCTTTGTTGTTTGCCAGCTTCTCAGGTCGATCTAACGCGATTTCGGCGAGTTATCGTAATAACGATAACAGAGAGCTTTAGCATATCTTGCAAATAGAAATGAGCCAAAATAAACCACATTAGCGAAACGTGTGGGAAATTATAGAGCTTGAGGTGTCACACTTTACAAACAGGAAACTGTGCAGTCCTAAATATAAACCTCTAGACATTTGCTTGACCTGGCACGAGTAAAACAAAATGGCGGGTGAAGACGGTAAACGATCAAAAATCAAAATGGCGCGTAAATGGCCCATTTCTGAGAGGAATTAAACCTACAATTAGATAAAATTTTAATATATTTCTCAATTTATTTATTTTTTGTCGATCCGAGTCGATCCGAGTTGATCCGACCTGATCCGACCCGGACTGGTCCGAGTTGATCCGGTCTGATCCGGTCCGAGTTGATCCGGTCCGAGTTTTGTACCTGCCTGTTTCCATTAGTCTTGGCATGGGCATGTACTGTTCATAAAGTTCAAGGATTAACTTTAAACAAAATTGTCATAAGTTTTGAATTATTTAAACAAAGGTCATTTAATTACGGGCAAATTTATGTTGCCTTGAGCCGTGCCACTTCTCTGCAAGGTCTTTACGTTCTCGGAAAATTGGAACACAAGTATATCAAAGCGGATCCAAGAGTAGTTGAAGAGTACGAGAGACTACGAAATACGTTACTGCTAGAAGAGAATGCCAATTATCAAGTACAGGAAGATGACCCTATCATACCTATTGTCCTATTAAACATCAGATCACTTCGAAAGCACAGTATTGACATGAAATGTGACACTAAAATTTTCAACTGTGATATGTTGCTTTTAACAGAGACTCAACTTACACCATCTGATTCTGACAATGATATTCAAGATCACCTATATCCTTTTATATTAAACAGGCAAGACAGTGATGATAGATATTCCAGCCTAGCTTTCTGTAACAAAACAACAGTGCATATCACAGAGAAAGAGTATCTTCCAGTCATAAATGCTTTGATGTTCACAACAGTTTTTACTAGACGAGGAAATTGTGAAATAAGATTTTTACTCCTTTACAGAAAACAAGCTTCTAATGTACATGACTTTGTAAACAATCTAAATCATATCACAAATTGGTACACAATTGATGTAATACTTGGAGATTTTAATATCAATTACTTTGATGAAAAAGAGTCACACAATTTAAAGAATATATTGGAGAGTACATTGGGTTACCAGCAAATTGTGGGCAAACCAACATTTTTATCAGTAAGTCTTCTTGATCATGTTTACATCAGATCACATAAATTTAAAAGCGTCGATAATACTGTGATTGGGGTTTACTATTCAGATCGTGATGCAGTTAAAATCTTCTTTCATTTATAATGTAAACAAGCTCTGAAGATCAAGCATTTTCTGAAGCCTATAAAACACATTTTGAATGCCATTATTAATTTTATGCAACAGCAACTTGAAACAACATCATTTAATGTGAACAGTGAAATTTAATGAATGACGTGAATATAGTGAATGCAGTGGGTAACACAGAAATCTCATTCCAGTGCACAGCAGTCAATGCTGTGCAGCATGTGCAGAAGCATGAGGCCTGGACCACCATCAAGGTAAGTCTTTTCTTTAACTTCGGATTTATACTGAGCTTTAAAGTCAAAATTGCTTTGGAATATTTCATAGTTTTGAATTATATTCATTTACTTATGCAGCCATTTATGTTAGGGAACATGACGTTTGAATCAAAGTGTCTATTTGTCTAAGATACTTTTGATACTTTTTTAATTTCTTGGCTGGTTTTTTGTTGTTATTTAAATAATTGTAACAAATACTCTACTGGCTGTTGGAAATGCAGAGAGTGCAATGTGAAAGTTCACTTTTGATTTCTATAATAATGTTACATATATAATTTAAGTCTTCCTTGTCAAAATAGCAAAAGTCAAAAATAATGCTCTTTTCTGATTGTTATAACTTGCAGATAATTTGGGGAATTGTACCACATTGTGTCACTTGCTCAGTAATGGATAAAGTATACCAGTCATGTAGCCAACAGCAAGTGAATATCAAGTATGGCATGAACACAATGGACATCTCAATCAGCACAGAAACGTTACTGGTACATCCCAAGTATGGAAGCCATGAATACTTATTCTAGCCAATCAGTTGGTGGTCCAGTTTACCTTAGACAATAGAAAGGATATTCTATAAAGAAACTATTTGATATAGTGAAGATAAAGTCATGGTTGAAACTACAATCATACTTGATGCTACTATACTGGAATCGATCACAGTTCTTTAAGGACAATGACCTTCTGCATTTATCTCCAAACTTAGTTATGTTTCAGCAATCAAGGAGTATAGAACTGACTCCACAAGACATTAATTTTGTCACTGTAAATTTTGATATTTTTCCAAAATGCTAAATCTATAGTCATTGCTTAAAAGATAAACATGAAATAAACTGTACTCAGAGCTACTGTTGAGAAACGTGATGATACTGACCATTATCAATATTCAATAGAGTATTTGGATGACACTGTAAACTGTAAACTATTTATAGTCATCATTATCATATGCAGTTCCTTCTGTCTGTATAGAGAATGGGACTGGATTGTAAAAAAAATATTATATTTTATAGCTCATGTCAATAAATATATATAATGGTGATTGCATAGTGACCAATCACTTAAATGTTGCTAGCAAACTGATACTTTGTTCTTCAAGGAAAAGCCTTGAGTTCTTAAATGAAGTTCTCTCAACAAGAAGCTCGACAAAGCTCAGTCGCAACTGTGCAGTTACAGTTTAACTACTTTCTTGTCCAAAAATTTTTTTTTTTAGCTTAAGGGAGCAATAACTCTGCTAAAAGAGATAGAGAGACAATGGAAAATTAAAACTTTTTTTGCACAAAAGTAGTTGTGTGATTGATTGTATGACACTCAAACAACCACTCTCTGTACCAAAGGATTTTTTGCACTGGCACTGTGTTGTCCATACTGTTTAAATTATCCACCATTGGCTGATTTATTTATAATAGTGTGAAAGAAGATCTTCCATAACCCAAAAAATGGCTACAGAAAATCCCTCTTAATCTAAAGTGGCTTTATGCAACCAGATCCAGTATTAGCTTTCAGCTCACCAGTGAAAGTCTGATTTTTGTTGTTGTTGCTTTTGTTTAGATATGTTATGCAAGATGCAGAAAAATCATCAAATATAACTCCTGGCCAAAAATGAACTCCACCATAGTGGTGACATCTGTGCAAAATCACGATTAATCGATAACCATGCCAGACTTAAATTATGAACAAATACATACACTGTATAGCATCTGGGAATGGTTATAATTCCCTTCACGCCCCATACCTCGCTGACTATTCAGACAGGCAGGTTCAGATTTACCCATTAAGATAAATTTACAGTATCGCCGCCGAGCACACCCACTACCTTGCAAATCAAAGCCTAACAACAAAAAATATTGACATTAAAATGAGATACCTTGGTTTATTCCTTGCGATTCCTTGTCATTACATCAAACTCACTCCAGTGTAAAATTCTTACAAAGTTCTTCGCAAAACCCAATTACGATCTTCTGGGTTTAGCACCAAAATGGTTAAAAACCGCCATATGGCTTACGACGTTCCAAACATGCACCCTGGCAAACTGGTTTACACCCGCAATTCCTTGAGACTCCCTTGACTTCCTTGTATCGCGTATATTTGGAAGGTTTCTTTCCCGTTAAAGCAGTTCCAAAAGACGTCAAAAAGGGAAAAAGCTGTGATTGAGAACTGTTGCATCGCCGCACGAGCGAGAGATCGACGAAACTTTGACAAATCCCACCATGTGCACAAGCAAATTACTTTTTGGCGGACGGATATAAATACCCAGCCTAGTCCCTAGGCGTTCTCTCTTGTTTTTATATTGTTAGTATTGTTATTAATATTACTATTGTTGTTGTTGTTGTTTCTTTTACAGACCGTTATTGTAATTGTTAGTCGAAAATATGAGATACCAGTACATCTGAAAGACTCTATTAATTTAATGTTCAAAGTTGAAATAGTGAGAGAGGGAAAGTTATTACTTATTCATTTTCCTTGACTCAGCATGACATTAGACAAGTTTTCAAAAACTTGAAGTTAAAATGGACTGAGGATGACCGTTCAAAGAGCATTTGCCATGACTTACAACAACAACAGAAAAGTGTGAATGCAACTAGATCAATTCCAGTAGATCTCAAGAAAGGTCTACAGAAGGAACTTCACTACTTACAAACTCTCTCAGACATTGGCATGAAAAACATCAATGATGAAGATGATCTTGAAGTTGTCTTGAATGAACATTTCTTTGATAACATCTCAAAGAAAGTGGAAGAGAATTGCCCCATTCTTAAGGAAATAGTTCAGGTTTTGGCAACAGGGACACGAGATGATCGAAATACTGGAAAGAAAACCTCGGCTTATAAATTTAAATCAGCGCTTCAGCTTGTCCTTGCCTTAGATAATATAAAGTCTCAACATTCCACCAGTGATTTCTCTACAGTTTTTGGTTTACTTCTTTCACATGGAGCTGGGAAAGCACTCCTTGACGTATTAGAACCATTTGGCCTTTGCAAAGGATATGAATTCTAGTAAGTAATTGCACTTATATTGTTGAATGATCCATTTTGACAGTCAAAATATCTGTTAGTTCGTTAAATAAGGCCATGTCAGATTGTGGCAAGCATACATGAAGTCATGATAAAAGCAGAAAGCACTATGCATTAAAAGGGATGTAATGTCAGTTAATGTTGTACATGCAGTAGTACACTAATTATATTCAATGGTTCTTTTTAATCAGCCGCAAGTTTCTCAACAAGAGATTGGAAAGTTACCAGGATATCATTGACAAGAAGTTCCCACGTCAATGGCCAGTTGTACTTATGTTTGACAATATCAACATTTATAAAGGAAGATCTCGCCATGTCAGGCTCAAGCAATCCATCATCCCCATTATGTGGAATTTCACTGTGAGAGCTGCCTTAAAACCCAATTTGTCTGGCATTGAGAGCCTGTGGAAGGAACCCAAAACTGCTACTGATCCTCAGAAGTTATTGTCTGAATTTACAGTGAATGACCTTTTAATTGGTAATGTAATCAATTCTGTGATAGATTTGTTATTATCATATGAATTTTTTTCTAGATTAATGGATATACAGGGTTGCCACGGTCAGGGAAAAACAAAAATTTTTCAAGATCAGGGAAAAGTCAGGGAATTTTGTAAAAAGTCAGGGAAAATCTTAGTTCTTATCAAAGTCAGGGAATTTTTTTGGTTCTAATGAGTGGCAACCCTGATATGCATTAAAGGACCCTAGTGAGCCCTAGTGAGCCTCTGCCATTTTCGATGTCATTGAAATTATGAAAACTGTATGGTGAAGCAAAATCTTATTGCATTGCTGTAAGTTGTTTTACTGGAAGTCTTTTTAATTATATTTAGCAGTATCACAGTGATATATTTCGTTTACACGTGCGCTCCATGTAAAATTTAATACCAAAACTGTTATGTAAAAATATCAAATAAACTATCTATCTAAAACTCTCGTATATAAACAAAAAATGGGTGACTAGGGTCCTTTAAGTCTGTTGAAGTTCTTTAACAGAGACTGCCTTAAAAAAAGCTTGTTTCTGTGACCACTGTTAGAATAATTCACACATTATTACAAGTATTCATTAATGCAGGCACTTTTGAGGGGTTCAATTAATCAGGGATGTCGCTAAGGGCCAGTTGCCAGCTAATTTCACTAGCTGAAAGAGAGCTTAAATCCAACCAAAATTGGACATGAAAACATAGACTAAGGTAAACTTTTAGAGCTGTCAAGACCAGAAAAGCCAGCTGGGCTTAGCTTGTTAAAGAGCCAACGTAGTATATACCACATATTAACTGAGAGTGAGGTCATTAAGGACGGTGCCTACTAATAGCAAGGTATTTTTGCCCGGCCGATGACTATGCAAGGGAAGTAGATGTCACCAAGGGCTATTAAAATCCAAAAAGAAAATTGGGGGTAGCCACGCAAATTTTCGAGATAATTAGGTTTGAAATCTTGAAAAAAGTGCTGACGTGGCATTTTCAAAAAAAGTAAAAGGAAATAAAATTTCCTTACAAATTACTTTTGAATTTGGTTTATCATGAACAAAATCAACACCAAATATAACGATCTTAAAAATAACTAACAAACACTATCTTTGAAACTGCGTGAACCACTTTTTTATTGACAAAACGATTGCACTTGAACCATTTTTGACTCTAACAGCTCTCTCTTGCAAGGCCAGAAAAACAGCCTAAACAATTTTTGCACTGAACGAAAAATTAATCATGTGTTCTATAGACTTATCACTTCCATTTTATGAAATAAAAAGTATGGGTCACCACGCGTTTTTAAAAGTTATACGAGTTGTATGGAATCGCTTTTGAGGTCAGTTACACTTTTTCTATCCCCTCCCTAGCAAGTTAAATATTTGCTTCTCGCGCAATTTTTCACGCGTGCACCACGCCATATGTTGTTAGCAGTTTGCCGATTACGTTTGAACGATTAGCGATGTGTTTCAGACTGTCAAATGTGAGCCATTTTTATCGATAAGCGTTTAGGGCTTACTGATATGTTACTTTTTCACTGTTCCTGGTTTAGTACGTCCATTATCTGGATTTCGTTGCAACCGAAATTTTCTTGCATTTTAGTCGCGCGCTTGGTCGCGAAGTTGAATTCGTCATTTTGAGCGAGCAAATTCCCTTAGCGCGCGCGTCTAGTGCGATCGATGCCTTGCTTGATGCGCAGAAGATGTGCGCAGTAACAAAAGTAGGCACCGTCCTTAAAGGGAAATCTCAGACCAAGGCCTTGATGTATTGACCGAGCGATAGCGAGGTCAATACATCAAGGCCGAGGTCTGAGATTTCCCTGTAATGACCGAACGGACGAGGTTAATAAGTTATTTATAATTTATATGGCCTTTTTAGCGCTGAAAAAAGGGAAACGTTTTTCAATATCCGCTTGCGCACGCAAGAGGTCATTCGAGGTCATGTTCAGGGAACCGAAACAAACCCGGCCATGCAATCGAAACCAAAAGAAACGGTTTTTTTGACATTGAGGCAATTTTTGTCTTCATTACGCCAAGATCTAAGGCAAATTTAACCACTTTAATTTTCACAAAACAAACTCACCTGTGTTTACAAGTGCCGAGAAAATTTTTCATAATGCCCGGTCATTACAAGAAAATCTTGCCTGCTCAGTAGCCAATCAGAGCACGCGTACTATTGTAGCCATATAATAATTTCTTAGCTACACCCCGGCAATATTGTGACTTTTATTTTATTTAAATGCCCCCAAAGCAGATAACTTAAAGTTATCTTTTTGTAATTCTGTCATTCAATGAAGTTCATTCTTCTAGATCTGTCTGCTGCATAGAATGCAGAAACTGCTAAAAATATTACACTGGCCAATATCTGCAGTACAGTGGTGGTTGCAGGTCCATATATTATCTTGTTTATTTTTTTTTTTTGCTAGTATTAGACATCTTAGTTATCCTTTTGATCATTCCCCTTGGCTGTTAGCTCTTTTAAACGACAAATCATCTCTTTTATTGCTAATGGTGTTTCTTGAAGAACTATAATGTGTGATGCCAGAAGTATCCATACCCCCACCACAGAGGGACTTGGAAATGCCAGAGGTGTGAGAGGGTCAAAGGCCCAAGAAAGTTCAGAGGGGATGGAATTTGTACATGAAAGGCCTCCATGTTAGGGGTATGGATATTTTCTGGAACCACACAATGTAGTTAACATTGGCAGCCAATTCCAGTTATGGAGAAATAATCAGGTTCTGTTATCTTTGGTATTAAAGATTCAGATGCACACCTACATGAAAGTTTCAATAAAGAAATGGATTCCATGCTTCTTGAAGCCATCAGGGTAACTGTAAGTGGGCCAGAATTGTTGCAGACAATGAGCCAGGAAGATCTTCATGGTGTGATTGCAGGTCAATCTTTCACTGCAAAAACAAATGACATCCCTGGGATTTCCCCGAGGAAAATGGCAAGCAACGAAGGTGTTCCAGCTCAAAATATCCTGATTTTGCCTTTCTCCTTGGCCGATGAAGCCTACACATGCGGTGAAGCAGTCATATACAGAGAGTATTCAAAAGAATTTCATTTGGGGATTGAAAGAAAAGACAGTTATATCCCCTTCAACAAGGTCAAAAAAATTTATGACCTCAAATCATCAAGAGAAAGGTATAAAGTCTATAAAGAACTTGATGTTCATGTGCAGGCCCCCTTACCAAATCTACATATATGTGACATATACCGCTACATATATATGCCACATATATGTAACATATATGCCCACATAGATGTGGAATAGCTGTGGCATATATGTCACACGTATGTTAGATGTAGGTATTTGGGACTTGTGGGCAGTTATATGATGCATATATGTTACATGTATGTTGACATATATGTTACATACATGTGTAAGATGACAGGTTAATTAGCGTGCTGCCCCATTGATGAACCAATCTGCGGTTTCCGCGGTCATGGGGCCATTTTGGCAAAATCGAGCAGGAATAATTTTTGACTGGCCCAGGTATATAGCTTGGTAAGTGTGGCTACCATGTTATACAATTATTTTATCCCTTGAAAGCCCCTTTAGGAGGACATTAAACAAATTAAACCATGCAGTCATGTGGCACTTTGGCCATTAATTGAGATCTCAATTAATGGACAAAATGCTACTTGGGAGCTGTAAACATTTATATTGACTGGCCAAGGAAGCTTGGTAAGTGCAGCTTGTACCATTAATTATACATATTTTGTCCCTCATTTCAGGCCCCTTTTAAGAAGGACATTAAACAAATTTAATATGAGACTCACTCACTTTGAATTTTTTTAATATATGCATCACTTGATTACTCAGATGTGATAATTTCTATCTTAACCACTAATACAAAAAGATTGAAAATCACAAATGGATCGATGTGTCAAAACAGTTCTTAAATTGCAGAACTTAAATAATCACAATGTAGCAACTGCACTTCTCCGTTGAGTGCAACATGAAACTTTTTTCCTGTAAAAACTGTAAGTAAGGCAAAAGAAGCTTTGAAAACTGAAAACTTCTGCTGTCATTATTGACAGGAATGTCATTTTTATATTCATTAATTTTCTATCACTGTCACTGTAATTTGCATCTACTTATCCTCCTCTGAATGGTTTTCCATTTTCTTTCCCCCATTTTTTTTTTTTAGAAAGTCTGCCAGGATCTGATTAATCTTGGAGGCATCACTTTTTGGGAAGACTTTCATCACTCTGATGTAACTGAAAAAAAAAAATCAAATTTTTACATCAGTTAAAAAATTATAGAGAATATTAATAGTTATTTAGTAGATTAAAGGAAACAACTACAGTAGCCTGGTCAACTTTCAAGTCTGACTAGTAAGACATTAGTTTTGAATAGTACTTGAAACCTACTGTCATATGAACAGTTAACAGGCAGCTTGCAAATTGCAAGATATCAGTGGCAAAAAGAAAATGCCGGATAACACTTCCCGGAGCAACCACAGAATTCAGGGCCACTTTGGTCCACCTCATTTACATGTGTCGGAACTCTTTTATAGAACGAGGCATAATACAATAGATGCTATTCTTATTCAATGACATGCAAATAAGTGACCCTGTATTCTGTAATTTAGCCCACTCCCTTAAAGGAATACATGTAAGTCTGCTCTGGGAAATTTACACTAAAAAATCTACATTACACAACAGTCCAATAATTTACACCCTGATGAAGCCTTTTAGCTGCTTGGAGGCAATTTGAATTCGGTTATATAAATTACTCCTCAACGAAATAGAATGAAACTGTTGTAATTGACATCACACACACAGTCGAATTTGGTGACATACATGTAATTCCGTTAAGAATGTCGCCAAACACATCCAACGTTAAAATGCAATTCGTGCAAACAAAGAGAGTTATGCTTCTTTAAAAGCCAAGTCTCCAGATCCATGAAAGTCCCTCTGGTTTTATTTGAGAAATAATTATAAGCTTTAAGTTGTACTCACCGCTAACGACTGGCCTCGACTGTCATGGCGTTGTTTGATCAGCTCCAAGAATCGCAAACTTTTGTACACTATTCGTCTTTATCAAAGCACAATCTGTTCTCTATAATTACTGTAGGCGAAACACTTACTGACTGTGACAGTTTAGAATCGTTTAGAATACAAAACATTCTAACGAGCGATCAACACTAGTGCAATCAACAGCAGCAGAATTCAAAACAACGGCGCCAAAAAGAGAATGAATAACGACACAACATGCTAATAGTCACGTGGGATGATTTGCGTAATATGATTGGTTTCTCAACGGAATTCCGCTGGAGAGTTTAACTGCGGTCTCAATAATCATGGCGGCGCGGTCGCAAAGTGATCGATCAGTATCAAGCAAGAACAAGCAAGATGGTTTCTGTTCTTTGCGATCATATTCTGGTGAAATTGTCGAGGTTATAAAGAAATAAATGGTGAGAATGAAACACATATCAGGTGGTCAGTTTATCTGCCAACGTTTTGGAGAGTAAGAAGGGTTGAAAGTCTTATTTCATTTACGGTGCATACAATACTGCAGGTGAGAATGCAAAATGGACTCTTCAGTATAACATTCTTTAATTTGTTATCCAGCTAGTAATCTTCAAAGCAAACATGCTTTTGTTGCGGAATAATGCTCATTTTTTACTTTTAGTGTTTGAGGTTTCTAGAAATCCTAAGAATTCCTCGGAATATTTCCAGAAAGCAGAATTTTTTTTCGCATTTAGGGAATTGGTGGAATAAGTGGCGAGACTGAAATCCTGCAAAATGTGCATGTGAAATGTTATGTTAGAACTGGCACTACACTAAACAAACGATCTGTAAAATGAAGTTTAAGTACACTAGTAGCTAGGGTACAACACTACACCACCAAGTACAAAATGTTTTACATTTATTCTGATTTTATTCATCATTGCATCTGACATAATTGTGTATTATTATACTTTTAAAGGAATTTAGTTATGGTGACCAATGTAGCAAACATCCAGGAGAAAGTTTTCTACTTGACTGGAAATAAAATGTACACATGTTTTGTCAGAGCACCAAACATTGTAGAGAGAGAATAGTTTTTACAGGTGTGTACCAAAATGTATGTTAACAAACCAGTTGTAGATCACAAAGTTCCTATTATGCTGCACATCCCTCAGATTAGAAATGATCTGTGGTAATTTACAAGTACATTGTATAATTACAACATAAAATGTTAGCCTAATAGTCAAAATTTATCATTGCATTTTAACAGTACAGTTGAATCCTGTTAACTCCAACCCTCAACAACTCGCCCCTCCTGCTAACTCAACCTTTTTTGATTCCCCTTCAGGTCATTTTCTTACTAATTTTACTCTTGCTGACTCAAAGCTCTGATAACGCAAACCATTTTTGATTTCCCTTGAAAGTTTCAGTTATCGGGATTCAACTGTATCTAGAAAATACACCATTATGCAAAGCTGCAAATAACAGTCATTCATAGCACTTTGGCCAACCAAAATTTGTTAATGTCCAATGAAATCCCAAGTGTGGTCAGACATGAAGTCTGGACAATTTTTGGATTTTAAATCATTTTACGGCAATGATCTGTCCAACCACAATTTTGTTTTGTCCAACCAAGATGGTGTCTTAGTGGGAGATATGTCCTTTGAAGTAAAAAAATATCTTTGCAGCCCTGATGATGACATACATTATAATGTTGTTTTTTGGACACAATTGACATGTACATGTGTATCTTTCAACAGGATAAAGGTGATGCAAATATATAAATTGGAAATCAAGTCAGTTATTCCAGAATGTGAACTGAAAATACAAGCATTGACCATACAGGATTAGAGCGCATTTACAGAGATGAAGCTAAGTAAACACTTAGCAGACTCAGACAATCCCAGCTGGTTTTAGCAGCTCTAAAAGTTAACATAAGTCTTTTTTCAGTTGCCACTGACTAGAGAACCATTTTTCATAATTACCTTAAATTTATTACTTTTGTGAAAAAAAAAAAAACTGGACATGTTCTTTACTTTTACATGGCATTATTGATGTGACAGTCTACTTCCATAAAACAATTTTACTGAGCAATAAATTAACACCTATTTTGGCAATATGCAAATTTATGTCTTTCTCATTTTTCTGACATTGCTTTCAAGGTCTGAAAATAATGTTAAAAGGATAAAGCAGATAAATCAGCTAACTTGTTGATTTCGTATTAAATAAGATAAACTGCATTTCTTGCTTGCTCTTCGTGACCAAGAGTAATGGGGTTTTGTGACCAAGTTTTCCATGGCAGGAAAGCCAAGGAAAAAATAGGCATGAGACTTTAAAGACCAGGCTTGGCCGCGCTTACCGTGCTTTTCCAGGCCGCGGTCTCTTGGCAATCCTGGTATAGAGGGGTGTAGCCACGAAAGCCAGGCTTTTGCGGACAAGGAAGCCGCAAAAGCCTGGCCTTGGCCGCGGTTACCATGCTTTTCCAGGCCACGCTTTTGTGGCAAGCGCGGCAAAAAGCCCGGAAAGACCGGTCAGGCCAGGCTTTGCCAGGCTTACCGCGCTTTTGACCACGCTCCTGATGCAAGGGTAGTTTAATAGCATGTATAGTTATTTCCATACAAATTGTCAGTCTGCATGGAAATAGCTTATTTTTTCCTAGTTATTTAAAGAATGGACTTCAGGAGCAAGAGTGTTGTAATTCAGAAGAGTTTCTTGCCCATCACAAAATGAAAATTAATTTACAATCAGTATAAAATTTACAGCCTGAACTTGATTCCTAAAGAACTTACAGTGAAAGTTAGAAAAGCGTGAACACAACACAATGTTCACTGAACTCAACAGCAATTTTGAGAAGAGTTCAGGCAGGAGTAGTTAATTATGTATATAAAAAAGTGTATATCTTAATTGACCACTCCCCATTGGGGCTTTTCAGGGTCAATTAAACAAACAATGAAATAAATATTACAAATGAACAGGAGGCAGACCAGTTGGCTATTTTACCCATGTATACAGTTATATTTATTATTGTGTCCCATGACTGCAGACATATATGTCACACATATGTTCAAAGTTATATATGTTACATATATGCAGTTTCTCATCACTGCCGTTTTACATGTATGTAACATATATGTAGAAATAGCTGCACCGTCTTACATATATGTCACATGTATGTACATATATGTGACATATATGTGTGGCAATGGAAGATATGTCACGTATATGTCACATATATGTAGATTTGGTAAGGGGGATTTAGAGCAGATGGAGCATCTGTTTAATTCAGAGCGGCAGTTTATTGACACCATTGATGAAGAATTTCAACCTGCCAATGCTCTGACATCGAGCAATTTTAAAAGTCAGACGAAATTAAAGGCATCAGCAATGTCAAAAGTTGTTGAAGAATTGCAGGCTGGTATAGCAAATCTGTCTTTTAACGAGTCTGTGCAGTATCTCAAATCCAATCTAGGAAAGTGGATAAGTATCCGCGATGACTATGAAAGAACAGTGCTTCATTTAACTGTGGAAAAAGATTTGATTAGACTGACTGAATGCTTATTAGCCAGTGGTGCAGAAGTCAATGCATTAGAAGGGAGTGGTGCAACCCCCCTATTAACTGCTGTGCTAACTAAGAGGTGTGATATGGTTCAGTTACTTTTGAAGTATGGAGCATGACCAGTTGGTACATTTCCTGGAACCGTCCCTTCACCTTTGCAGGCTGCACAGTTCATGGAAAATGAAGAGATTGTTGGACTGCTTTCACGTGTGGTCAGTGAAACTGATTCATTAAATCAAATTTTTAAAAAGGAACTGTTGGGTGTTTCTTCAGATGAAACAAGCAATCCCCTGTGTTCAGAGATGGAAACATGTCTGGATGACAAATTGCCTACTAGTGGAGAAACACCACAAGTTATGGGTGGCAGAGATACTGTGATTTCCATTGGCGATGTTAAGACAACTGTCACAACAAGAGGCTTAAAGACAAGGTGTCCTGATGAATTTGGGAAATTTTCTGAGACACCTGGAGACTTTCATTGTATTGCATACTGTATGGAATCAATAGCAGCACTATATGGACCTGGTGGTTTTTATTACATTGCATCACATGTATTAAAGAGACTGAAAGTGACACCAGAATCTTTTCAGCATGCTTTCAAGGAAGAGAATTATGAGAGAAACTTTGAGTTTTTAAGAGACATGTTCTTTGGACTTGTAATGGCTTTCTTCCATGAATTCAAGAAGAGTGAGTTCTTTCCATCAGCTGACTGCATGGCTGATTGGCTGGAAGACCCACCAGGAACTGAACACATTGCTTTTAATGCGTTTAAAAGACTGGAAACAAGAAATGAGTAAAGACTGTAGTTTCAAGTACTACAGTGACTTTGTCCTCTTCTATGGTCCCCTCCTCCTGGTTTATCAGGAAGCTGTCCGAAACTGTCAGGGGAGTGTCCGTGAAGCATGTTGGATGCAGTTGCTTCCAATATTTGCTGCCCTTAATAAGAAGAATTACCGTGATGAGGCCTTTGTGCACATTGTCAATTTTTCAGCTTTGTGGCCCTTGGCACTGCGACAGATGTTTCGCAAAAATTGTGCTGTTTCACTGAAAGGGGGGGCTAGCGGTCACTGTGTTGCTCTTGACGAATTTGTTGAGATGTGCCTTGTGAAACCCCTGAAGGTGTATGCCAAGAAGCAAACAACTGTGGCAATGCTTCAGAAGGTGAACATGAATATCCAGTTGTTTGAGCATGTACGCAATGTTTACAAGCATGGATTTGATCTCCATCACACCTCCAGACATTCCCGCCCAGATTCCATGCCAGACAGAATAACAGTTGAATGGTTTGCCATCAAAGAGGGGTGGTTTCAAGACAAGGGAAGAGACTTTGTTCTGTCCTACCCACGTGCTCATAAGGAAGTTCCAGAAATTCGCGACAAGCTGGCTACCAAGTTGTTGAATCCCAAAGAAACAGGGTACAAATACTTGAAAGATCATTTTAAAGAAATGCTTTTGAGGCTCTTTCCTAATATTGACTATTAAAGTTTGTAATGCCATTTCTGGGCATGATTTGCGGACCCATGTACATGCGCACTACGTGCCTGCTCCTCGTGTGTAGAGAATGAAATCCTTGTGTTGATCTGGGTTTGTTCTCGTAATGTTTGTTCTTAAATCCTGATTAGTTTTAGAGTTATAAGCACTTGAAGCTAAAATTAAGGGTGTTTTTAACAGGTTATACCATTGCTATGGTTACCAGTGATCTCAAAAAAATAATCACAATTTGTTTATTAATGACTGGGCATTTGTTTGATACCATTTTTGTAGCACTAACTGATAAATGTTTGTAGCACTGATCCATCAAAGTATGAGAGCTGGAAATTGCTGGAAACTGTTGTGAGCCTCCTTAAATTGAAAAGGAACAAAGCAAAGCTAATGGAAGGGTTTTCCAAAGCACTTTACTGCAAATGAGTACAGTCAACTCTCGTTAAAGCGGACATGCTCGGGGCGTCGTTTAGTGTCCGCAATGGCGAGAGTCCATAATAGCAGGAGTCATTTTCAGTCAAACCTTGTTTGCCGGGGATCTGGATTTCGTCCATAATAACGAGTGTCCGCACTAGCGGTGTGTCCGCAAGGCGAGAGTTGACTGTACTTGCCAAACAGCAATATTTTTGACAGCAAAAGAAGAGGTGGTCATTATATATTGGGAGGGGGGCTGGTGAATGTGAGGGAGTGGACAAAGAAGTTTGGGCACCAAAGAAGGGGGGTAAGGGGGCAAAAAGGTTTGGTTGACAACTACCTTATGTCTACTTTTAGTAATGCAAAGGGAAACACACAACAAATGACTGGTAAAATTAGCTCAGGGGCAGATCCAGGATTTTTCAAAGAGGGTTAGCTTTTTACAAATAATTTTGTTTAATATCTTGTTTAAGCCCTGGTTCTTTATGGGGGAGGTATCAGGCTTTAAGGAAGGATTTTGACAGTGGGAGTCCAAGATATCTTGGGCTGAAGGCTCATATTTCATAGGGCTGCAGGCACCATCCCCCTAGGGAAGTCTTGGGGCATGCCCCCACCAAAGAAAATTTTGAAAATTCAAAGCCTTTGATTTCTGCGATTCTAAGCAGTTTCAAACGTCTTTCACTTAAGCTATAAAACCGCTGTTTTTCCTTGATGATTTGACAAAACTATTCTTTCCTTGATTTACCTTGTTAAATATTGAATTATATTTGGGACGGAAATTCTAGTTCTTATTTAACAGTGACAAGCCATTACGTGCATGGAATTTTTTAGCTCCTGGCAAAATGGCCTGGGTTCGACTTGGTGAGTCAATGTTTTTGAACAGGTAGCTTTGCTTGTGAAATCGCTTCATTCAATTTTGTTTCATGCGAAGAAAACATTAAGAAAGCTTGCTACAAAATGTAAATGGAGAACAAATCATGCCAGCAAGGCTGAAACAACTGGTGGAAGCTAAAAGGAATGTAATTTTTTAAAGTTGTTCACGCATGTTTTGTTACATTTAGCACAGAAATTCAATACAGGCTGTAGAAAATCTCCTATTTCTGAAAAGTGGCCATCCTTAACTTTGGACGACTGGACAGCCGCCTGGCTAAGAGGGATGGATGTTAACAAATATTTCAACTTTAGCTAAAATATTAACACTCCGACAACTTCATTTGTTGTTGTAGCTCCTACAACTTCATTTGTTGGTCGCTTAGTTTGTGATGATATGTTGGTTATGGGTTAGGGGGAGTCAAAATAGTTTTCCTTGTGATGTTAGGGGGGGGGGGGGGGGGCTAAAAGGTTTTGAGCCAATATGGAAGGGGGAACAGAAAGTTTTGATGTTGCCTTCTCCCATTCACCAACCCCCCTCTTTATAAATAATGACCACTCCCTAAAACTGCATAGCTGTCACAGACCAAAACACTGCTTCTCCTTACTGATCTTACTGCATTGTTTTAAGTCCAGTCAGGACAATTTAATACAGAATAAAACATGTTTAATGTTGTTTCAATGTACCATACATATTAAGGTGCAATCGATCAATCGATTGATCAATCAATTAGTCAGTCAGTCAATCAATCAATCAATCAAACTTTATTTTCCCCATAAAAACTAGTAAATGCATCAATGTATCTTTACAAGACCACATCAATCATTAAATGGAACAGTGGTGAAAGTCTGCTGTTTAAAAGAGATTAGATCATTGAAAGTCTTAACCTGTTGCTGGAACTTTTCAATATTTTGTCATGTAACATTAATGTCTATAATTTACTCATGGGAAATTAATGACACCTTTCCAAAATTGAAGTGTGGATTGACTGTACACTTTTTTGGTTACATTTAGAGTACACATTCTGTCTTTCATCAAGTGTGTGTGTGTGTGTATATATATTTAGTACTGTACATCAAATGAACATCATTGATCAAGCAAAAATGTACTTCGTTATTTCACATTGATGACTTGTATGTTTAATAAGGTATATACATCAATGTTGTGTTGGGGCTACGACGCGTACTTGTTGACTTATCAGTGCTCTTTTAGAGGTCAGATGAAAATACTTGTTTTCTACAGCTACTGGCAAATAAATATTAATTTGATATCAATACTGTGGTGTATACTTTAGGTATGCAGCAACACAACCTAGCTTATTTTTTATTGATCATTTTCGAATATGATTGGTTCTGAGCACGCCCTATTTTTCACCAGCACACCCAGCTAAAGTATCCAATAACAAGGTGTCGAATAACAAAGTTTGCGTGCTTCTGTGCTAGAAAGTGTGTATCGCAAAGAGGCAACATATGCTTCATTTTGGCATTTGCAGGCACTCCCTAATGTTGTCGTTGCAATGGCTGTCTGCTTGAAATGAAAACAGGAGTGATACTTTACAATTTACATGAGACAGTTGTTGAACCACTAAGGACATCGAAAAATGAAGGACCCAAAGTGAGGTACAGAGCATTTCTAATTTTTGTTGATTTTTCTGGAGGTATTTCTCTCAAGATATTGCACACAGCAAGTGTTTGCAGCATGTATACTCCTTCGGTGGTTGATACTTTTGCACACCCATACTCAGGAAGCTGATCATGATTGTGTTTAACCTTTTTCCCAGTCAGCACTTTGGCAAAATACAATAAGGTGAACTTGCCATTACTTCCAGTCAGTCTTTGTACACATTGAATTGCCTTCTTGGCAAATTCAGTTATGTCTCGCTCTCTTGTGCTAGAAGGCTTCTGGCAAACATCACACATACCATTGCAATCAGCAGATTCATCAAAATATCTGAGGATAACTGCTCGACGACACTCTCCTTTCTGAATAGCATAGTACACCATGCGGTTGCAACAATTAATCTGATTTTCACAAAGACCAGGATCAACCTTCATTTTGTCATAAATGTTGTTAACATGAAAAATCTGGTTCTGATGAGAGTAGTACAATACTGATGTGGCAGGTAGACCATCTCTGCCTGCCCTTCCACTCTCTTGGCTAAAATCTTCTAATGATGCAGGAATTGAGAAGTGGACAACAACACGAACATTTTCTTTATTAATGCCCATACCAAAAGCAAAGGTACACACCAAGCACTGGAGACTGCCATTTATCCACTCAGTTTGTGTTTGGCATCTTAAATTGTCACTCAGACCTCCATGGTAAAATTTGCCTTTCAAACCCTTAGCTTGCAGTTTTGGCGACAGCTCTTCGCACTCTTTCCTTGTGTTACAAAAGACAAGGGAACATTCCACACCCTGGGTCAATGCAAATATTTCATCAGCAGTGTTTGACGTTTTCTCTTTCACAATGTATGTGATGTTTTTCCGGTTCATTGGTGCTGATATTACAACAGGTTTATCAAGCTTTAATATTTTTATGACATCAACACGAGTAGACTTGGTGGCTGTTGCAGTCAAGAGCAGCATTGGAACTGATGGAAATAGGAGTCTTAGCCTTCCCAGTCCTAAATAGGAATCTCGAAATTGGTGTCCCCACTTGCTAACACAGTGGCATTCATCTATGACAAGCAGTGACAACTTTTTTCTAGAGTACAGAGTAATCAAAATATCTTGCAAAACCTTGTTGTCTGATATCATTTCTGCAGTCACTAAAAGGACCTTGATTGGGCAGGTTGTTTGCTTGAGTGAATAATAAAGCCCTTGCTTTTCTGAGTCTTGTAGTTCTCCATGTAGTCCAGCAGCTATTAAACCATGCTTTGTACACTGTAAAACTTGGTCACACATAAGTGACTTTAGTGGGGTTATTACAACAGTAAGACCATTGCTTTTATGAGCTGCAAGCTGATAAATAAGTGACTTGCCTCCTCCTGTTGGCAAAGTCACAAAGCAGTCCTTTTTTTCTAAAACAGCCTGAATTCCTTTCTCCTGCTCATCCTTGAGGCTTGAAAATCCCCAGTTTTTCTGTAAGATCTGACTAAGAGTTTCTGAACATGACGATTCGCTTTCACCAGAACCCCTGTCAGTAGGTATTAATGTGGGGGTGGCTTGTGAAAAAGAGGGTTCAGTTGCTGAAACTCGTTCCCCATTGGCAACATGATCATTTGGTATTATGTTCACCACAGTCCTGATGCACTCTATTTCAGGAACATCCCATTCTCCTTGTTTGACTTTCCAAGCATGAAAATCAACTTGTTTTTCATTGTTGTCTACGGTGATAACTTTTCGCCCTAGAATCTGAGAGTAATTTGACAGCTTTCTGCCAGCAAGCAAAACATACGCCACTTTACAGGCCGCACTGTAGTGCGTGGTGTCCCTGAACTGCATTTGTAATGCATCGCTCTTGCAGTTAAAAATCTCTCCACCAACCTAGTTATAGTAAAGGAATAAGAGAAATAATTACAAATTGATATAATTTAATTGATGTGGCAGGATTGAATAAACACTTCTACTGCACATACTGAAACAACAGCCCCATGATTTTGCTTTTGTCACACTTACTACTTTGCTTGACAGCAAGACCACTTTCTGTATCATTGCCTTCTGTCTGCACCTCTCTTGCTCTGCTCTTGCAGTTTCATCACAGACATTCTCACCATGAACTCTTCTGTAGTGTGAGTTAAGGTCTCGATACCATGTTTCATTGGAATGACAGTCAAGGTGAGGGCAAGGAAAACAATGCCACATTTCATCATCTACACATGGGGAGAATTGAAGGAATACAATACATGTTATATATGTATGTTATTATGTTGTAGTTTAAAATTGATTTCAGATAAACATGATTTAACCTTCTAAAAACCAACATTTTTCCCCTTGTTCTAATTACAATACAGTAAACACATGCATATAAGAACCTATGATTTTGGGTTCAGGCTGAACAGTCGCGTTCTTTTTTACTGGGTGCTTAGTGAGAAATCAGCCTGAAAATGTTCTTAAAATTCGTTTCAGGAATACTATACATTATAGATTTTTAATATAAGTATGCACACCATAGTACTTTAATATGAGTTACTTTCTCATTCTAGCTTCCTATTTCTTTTATATAAGAGCATGTTTTATTTGTCAGGCTGAATTGGTTCTTATATATGGTGCTGTATTCATTTGGCAAACGTTCAGCCAGATGATCCACTTGTCCTTATATGTAGGTGTTTTCTGTACCATATTCCTCAAACTACAACCTGTGTTGTTAATCTTTAAGCAAATCAGACACAACCATGTAAATGCAACATTAATTGTTTACCTGGTACAATGTAAAATAAATTTCTTGAAACTAGTGGCACAAAATGGTTGGGGCGGTAGTTTTGTAGTGTCCCAGCTGACAGTCCTCCTATTCGTGACCACAGTAGGGCAATTGGAGGCTTTGTTGCATCATAGTCCCTTGGAACAATTGTGCAGTGAAGATACTGACGGACCTTGGAGTAAAATAAAGTAGTAATACTTGGTTAAAATCAGTATCATGACTGTATTGTGCAGAAGTGACTATCTGTAATTTTACTGGCGATACTAGACATAATTTTATCCTAACCTTTCTATTTTGCAAGATTGTAGCAGAAATAAATATACACTAGAAACATAACTGCCGGAGCATAGACTTGATCTGCCGACAGCAGATATAATATTGATACCTTAATTTTTACGCTCTACACATTACTGTAGTGTTTACTATTTACAAAATACAACTGCCAAAAAATTAAATGTGGTATCCAGACCCTCAATGCAGTATTTCATGACAACAGATTAGCATCGTTCTTATTGAACGAGTTTTTTTCTGGAAAATCAACTTTTCTTTATAAAATAACAACTACAAGTTAAAACTTGGCACCTACCTCTGGTGTTGTTTCTGGATACACACTTTTAATGCGCCGTTTTACAACATTAGCGAGTGCCTGTAGATGCCAAAACGAAGCATATGTTGACAATTTGCACGTTTGCCTTGCCTCCTCGCGAAACACGATTTCTAGCACAGAAGCATCGATGGTTCTAGGACATCCGCTGATGTTAAACACCTTCTCTTGAGCTGTTATCCGGCGCGACAAATCCTCATCAGCGAGGTAATAGCCTTCCTTGAGAGCCATTTCAACGACAGTCCGTAATCTTAGCTCCTCGTGCAGAGATTCGTCGCCGTTAACTAAGGTGGAAATCGCACGGAAACAACATGACCCATCACCAACAGTAGACACCGGAACAAATTCGACTAGTTCATCGGCTGGTACAAGTTGCTGAGCGTCGAAGTCAACTTTAAATGGCCTACATTCAGAAAATTTGGGCTCCTTGATCGTCATAGGACCTAAATTTTTCTTTTCTTTTTCGCATGCAAGCAGAAACTTTTCCCAGGAAGAATTTTCAGCTTTCTCCTGAAGTTGCCGTAAAATGGCGGCCATTGCCGCCATATTGCATCTGGCAGTATTTGCTAGGCGTTCTCGGCGAGTCTCTACCGGTGACGTCACGACTCACAATAGGGTCCAGGTTTGACCGAGCCGAGAGCGCCAAGGGACTAGGCTGATAAATACCATATATGAGGTACCTCCCAGGGGACGGAGAACAACCGCTGAGTATAAATCGAAGGCTCTAAACTGTAAAACGAAACTTAGTTACCAGGGCTCTCTTACTCCCGGCTCCACTCTTCTCCGATTTAGAAATGGACGAGGGATGGACCAAATTTTAACAGGGGCACCCAACGACCGAATCTTTCCAAAGACGTCAGAAGGGTCGTAAATGGATTTCTCTATGTTCTAGAAGGCTTTTTAGTTAATTTGGAGATGCCCTAAAAAATATTTATCTGTTCGGATATTTAAGGGGAACTTTCGTCGTTTCGAAAATTCTAGGGTCCTTTTTTGAGTCATCCGAAAGTTTTAGCTATCCTGATGGATCTTGTCGAAAGTTCGAGGACACTGAGAGACCATATTTTCACTAGAAAATTTTAGGGGAAGTTTTTCGTTATACGTGTGCCTATCGAAATTTCGCGAAAATACTAGGCAATATAAATGTTTATCCGAATATTATAGGCGTTAAACCTATTCATCCGAAAACGTTAGGGGGTGTAAATTATACGACAGGCTTTCTTTAACGTGGCGAGGAAGGAGAAGTGATAATACATAATAGGCACGCACTGCTGGCATTTAGAAAGAAGCAAAGCTGAAAACATAGGCTTTTCTTTATATTTCCGTTCTGATCTCACATTTGGTGACGAAACACTGCATATACTGTACAAGGACAAACACCTTTTCTTGTAGGTTTACGAGCGTTTCTGAACCGATCAAGGGATTGTTGTTGGCGTAGGAATCTTTTTACGGTCAAAACCGAATAATTTGATCGTTTTAGATGCTCTGACCACAAAAATAACTTCTCCAATAATCTGATAAGTAGGCTAATGCCGAGCTCAATCACCTCAATTGCCTTTATCTTTCATTAGGTTCACGTACATTCCTGATTACCTCTAATGCTCACCGAAACTTTTAGCAGCTTTTGGAATAATTAAGCCAAACGAAAATTTTAGAGAACAAACAAAACCGTCCGAAAATTATGGGACATGATAAAAGTGAGCACATCAATTCCGAAAATTGTAGGGAAACTTTATGGTTTTCCGAAAAAATTTGAGAAGTCTAGAGCGTCGCTGGGAAAAAATTTCGAAATTCTTAGGCGACCTTCCATCCGAACAGATATTTTACCGAAATATTCCGTTGGGTGCCCCTGTTTTAAGTGAGTTGCGGTTATCCAGCAAAACGAAGAGAAGAAACCGCTTAGAATACAAAGCAAACACACTCTCTACGGCAGTTATAAAAAACACTTGTACAAAGTACAAACGGAAGAAACAAATTATATTTGATGAGTTTCATTAGATTTGGTAAATTGAAATCTCTACACTCTTTTATTACAAAAGGCCGGTGTGTAAAATCAAGAAGGCGTTTGACTGTACTTGATTGTCACGCTACGACATAACGCAACGTTTATTGAACAACAATAAAATATTATTGCTGTTCAATAACAGCATTCAGTGTGACTCTGTTAGTAATTTAAATTTTAACAGATCTCCGCATGCAATGCTTATTTCTGCACTTATATCAAAAAATGTCATTGCTTCTTCTTAGGCAATTGAAGTGAATTCTTTGGCTATTTCATTGAAGCGAGTTCAAAGATTTGAAGGGAAATGAAATATTTGCTGAAGTAAACAATTGAGCGTACCCGAACGTGCAGGGATTACGTCATTACAAAAAAAACCAAGCTAAAGATAGCCTAAGCCATGGATAACGTAAGCCTCGGATTGTGTGACTCGCGTGACTACTTTGCTAGTCCTTTACTCATAGTGCAAACAGATTTAGTTTAACTGTGACTTTTGAAAAAGAAAGCTGTTATTTAGCAAAAAATATTAGCGCGGTTTTAAGTTGCTAGCAACTTCTTGTTTCCCATGATTTACTGCAATACAGTAAAAACCCACATATGAAAACCCGCATTTTTCCAAGTTAGCCGAAACAGGTTCTTATATATATGGATGTATTTGTACACTGAAATGACATGCAAGGAATTTGGTTCATTTTCTTTGCCCAGTAGAGCTTGTTTTATTTGATTTATGAATTCAAAGTTTAAAGTGAATTCTATGAAATAAGACCTCTTTTAAATTTTTGGCTGAGTAAATGGAAATTTTAGCCTAACAGATTATTATGTCCGGGCTTTTACTGTACCAGCCGTTTAAAAGAATAAAAAACAGTTTCGAGAAAGCTCGGTCACTAATAATGTTTATGCTCAGCCCACATCAGAGACAGCTAGCGTACATGACATGACGTACATATGATATGAGTTGTTATTATTTACAGTATTTAATGCCACGAGAAGAAACCCTCAATGATTATTATGGGCTTGCTAATTAGGCCGCATCGTTTGTGGTTTGCGCTTTTTCCTGACAACCTTTCTTCAATCAGCCATATTCCGTGGGCATGTGCTCAGTCACGGAGAGTTAACACGTACTCGTGGAAATTTTCCACATCGTACAAAGACGAAAGCTACCCCAGTACGTTCTTTTATTCGTTTGAGATTCATAAACTTGCACACACAGTCCACACTGGGAAAAGGGAAAAAGTAAATATTACCTGTACCAAATACAAGGTCATCACCGAATGTCACGAAAACAAATTTAGCGAAATTTTAATCTGCTCATGGTTCCTCTCTTCGCGAAATTTTAACGTAGTGAAAATAAAAGTCAGGTACAAAGAATTGAGAACTGCATCTTATTATAACTTTGTAGACGTTTCCTATAATCAGCGAATTTTTACAATGCAAAATTGTTGTGTAATGACACAGGACAGTATCCTGGCTAGTCTCCTTCACAGTCGATGCCTGTTTTGGCTCGTCATACCCTAAACTCCTGGCCCCGGTTGTTCGAAAGCCGATTAAAATAACCAACGATTAGCGGTTATTCCGCGATTAAATTTCTTATTCTCAGGATAACTAATCGTGGGATAAAATGGTGTTCCCGAAAGCAGATTTAACCTACGATTAACTATCCGTCGATTAAACTCAGATTAAACTGGTTACTGGAGGGAGAAACGGTGGAGCGCGAGGGGAGGGAAGGGAAGGGATAAAAATTGACAACTCCTACAAAATACGAAAGGGTGTTACTAAACAGAGTAACGGAGTAACGAGTAACGAGTAACGGAGTAACGAGAAACCGAGTAACGGGAAAAAAATTCCATAGGTAAAAAAAAAAAAAAAAATACTAAAAAAAAAATAATAATAATAACATTCAAATAAAACAGAAATAAGGACCTAGAATTCCGGATTGAAATTCCGGGTATTCCGTGTGGCAAATGGAACAGTATTTTCCGGTTGGCTGCATAAGAAAGCAAAACAAATGGCGGACTCGTTGTCCCTTTTACCTGATTTGGAGCAGGGGCGGATCCAGGAATTTTTTAAAGGGGGGGTTGTACACTATTGTAGTAACCTTTAATGCAAAAAACAATTTTATTCAATTATTTTTCAGGAAGAATAAAAAAAAAATAACTAAAAAATTTTGCCCAAAGGGGGGGTTGCAACCCCCATCACCCCTCCCCTGGATCCGCCTCTGTGGAGTTGTACTTGTTCGACGACTCTGAAGTTAAAACGGACGATATTGTAAGCGAGGACGTTTTTTTCAGTGCAGCTAACATGCGATGGAATTTAAATCGATTCCACGACCACTTTGAGTATACGAGAGCCTGCTTGCAGGCTAAATATTTTTAGGCTTATCGTCGTATCGAAATATAGGAAAAAGGTCGCGCAACGCATAAAAAAATATATGGTCGGAATACCAACATTTCTTTATTTAATTCAGTTTCTGCATTGGATGTGAATTAAGAACTTAAGGTTTCGAGTTCAACGAGGGAAATCGGTAATGGTATTTTTAGTTTTTCGTGCATTAATTCTGTCTGAAGTTGGCGCCGATGGGAATATTTACCGCGATAATTTAATCATGAAAATATAGTACTAAAGTCGAATATGCGTTATGCACTCGGCCATAATGGTTACAATTTGATCGGTAAAACAATTTGTAATTTATAAGTAACACAGAAATCCAACCTAACGGACGTTGTACCAAATAAAAGTCCCAGTCTATTTATAGTATCTTCGAATTCCTTGCATAGTGTTTGTTTTATGAACACGGATGTTTCCGCAAATGCCTCAAAGGAGACCTGCAGTGGCAACGATAAAGACAATTATAAAATACTCTTACCTTCATCTCCCGAGTTATCCGATATAATAATGACATCGTAGTCATCTGTTGTTTTGATGGAGAGAAATTATACTAGGCAGAAAGCCCAATTGGAGGTAATCAAAAACAAACAGTGAAAGTGGCAGGAAAACCGGCAAAGAAAACAGTCCATAACCCTTAATAACGCAGCCCAAACAGCATCTTTCTTCATTGCTTTTGTAATTATTGCAGACTATATCGGCTGTTCCACAAATATGAGCGATAAAAAGAGAAAAAAAAACTCTTACCTTCCCCGAGGCGAGCCATGCTCTGACTGAGTGAGACGCAGTCACTTGACATTTTTAGCGCGAAAATCCTCTCGGCCGTTGTGCATTGCAACAAAAGGTTGTCATGTAGTCGTGTTATCAATGAAATTACTCCAAGGCTTGATTTGTAATTTTTTTTTTAGAATTTGTATTTTTTTTTTACCTATGGAATTTTTTTCCCGTTACTCGGTTTCTCGTTACTCCGTTACTCGTTACTCGTTACTCCGTTACTCTGTTTAGAGTCTGTTTAGTAACACCCAATACGAAATTCAACGGAAATTATTGTAGAAATAAAAAATAAAATGAGAAAAATAAATAAAGCCCAATTTACTTTTACGAAATTTCCTGTGTCCGGGTATCAATAAGAAGCAACAGAAAAAGCTAACATAAAAATTAAATTGGAGTTTTGACCAAAAATAATTTCAATGTATCCTGTGCAAATTTTGCATAAACGCTGGGCGAAGCTCGCTGAATAATGCAAGTAGGCCCGTGCAACGGCCGGAAATAAATAAAAACGCTAACCGGTCTAATTTTCAACCTTAGTCGTTTGTATTTTATATTCTCTAAACTGAGAAGCTCACGAAACCGAAATGTCTTCAATCCTCGCTGAAACTTTTACATGAGTTCAGTAAAAGTTTGTAGATTTCTCTTACATGGAACTAGTGCCAACTACTGTGAATAATAAAATATAACGGCGACGGGCAAATAAAGTGAGAATCGCAATTGCATGAATGAAACAAAACAAAGTTTGGTTAGGGGAAAATATTAGAAAGGAAGAAAGGCATTAAAGTATTAAACTATGCAAGAAGAATAAACTGAAAGCGTAGATTGATGGCTTGTTATAAGTTCAGCCAAATGAACAACAAACAAGTTCGACAGTAAACTAAACTTTTACCAGATTCTGTCCGTAAAATCAAATGAATACTCGCCATTTTTAGACCAAAAAAGCCTTTAATTCCACCATTGATGTTGCCTTTTACATTACAGCGGTTAGTCAGGGACGATTTCTACCTCTGAGGAAAATGCTGAAATTTCTTTGCTTCGTGCTTGTGTATAATTTTGCGATCTCCGGGCAGAGGTCAAAAAACCGCGGGGAAAACCGTACGCGGGACTGCACACGTCCTCGAGAGAAAAGTAAAATGTGTTTTGGAAAAGTCGTCAGGTATCCTAAGTTGCTTTTCTTTCCTCACTGGACCCGGCATTAAAGCAAAACCACCAAACAGTAAGTCGGCCATTGTGTTTGTTTGTGAGCTTTTTCCCCCGATTAGTGAGTTAATCCACCTCGCTAGGTGTGTTAAATTTAACCCTTAGTTTATCCCTCGGATAGTGCTAATCGAGCTTTGAGGAACACAATTTAATCGAAGGATAAATTTATTCCGTGGATTAGGCCGATTTAATCGAGGGTTAGTGCTAACCGGCTTTCGAACAACCGGGGCCTGGGTATCACCATCGTGGTGACAGGTACGGACAGGTACGTGGACAGAACATCCTGAACTGAAATGCTATCTCTCCTCGCCATTGGGTCAATCGTTTCATCTGAAATTCAGGTCAGTTTATCCTCAGTACAGTTTGTACAAAAACTACAGAATATCACATCAAGACGGTATTTTGGAAACAAGCTGTCGTTTTCGAGTTTTATTTGCCTTGATAAACGTTTCTATTGGTTGAAAAGTGTACGCTTAACTGGTTTGGCGTTTAGATGACGACAGTCCGGCCGTGGCAAGTCAAGTTGAATTTTGTTTGAATTTGACAGCAAACATCGATTTTTAAAAATGACGATATTATTCACTTTCCTTGTTTACCAACTTGGGACGGTTTTAGCAGGTAAGTTTTAGTATTTTGTCTCGTTAATTATGAAACAAAGATTATCGCCTCTTGTGAAAACATGATTATATGGTTTGTTAGTTTGTTAGTGGACAAACTAATTCAAGTTAATTTCCGCCCTGATGTAGTTGATCGGCTGTCGTGCTTCGTGAACTACACTACCTGCTTTATGCTTATGAAACTTGCAGCTCGCGGCTTCGTCGATCGCCGCTCGTAGATCACGTTATTTTCTCCTTCGTTCTACGCGCCTTAGTTCGCCCCTGGGGTTCGCCACCTAATTGCAAATAAGTTTTCCTTTTCTCCTCTTAATTTATATTACTCGTACCTGCAATGTTACTGCCACCATGCAAACAAACTACGATCTTTCATAGTCATTGTAAAACATGATTTATCGTTTTGGAACAAAATGTGAGCGAAATTTTAGACGAATGACTTACTTGGTCACTAACGTGACGTTGAGTTACCGTCTAAAATTGTAATCGTCACGTCCAATGTGGTGGAATATTTTCCTTGGTATCAACTGCATGACCAACATGGCAGCGAAATGGGACATTGAACGGCTGGAACGAGCAACCATACCCAACCTCTTTTTAATGTTCTTACAGAAAATAAATAACTGAGGCAGTGTTGCTTGTTGTTCACAGGAAAGAAAGGCGATCTTATCTCGAATCTCGACGCACTTCAGTTCCGTAATGGTCCTTCGTTTGTCTACGCTAATCAGAGTTTTGGTTGGCAGCAATTCTGCGTATTATATTCTGAACCAGAAAATGTTTCCACCATTCGATTTGGCTGGGATTCACTGGGGTTGAGAAGCTACTTGTTTCAGAACCCAGGAGATCAAAAGAATCAGCAGTCGCCTCCAGGAGGCATGCGCAGTGCTGTTCCATTGGGTGGCCTTGGTAAGGCAATTCTTGGGATTGCTAAAACACTTGATGAAGAAAGTACACATATAGTCCTCAAACATGTATCACTCGAAGGTTCCTAAATCCTGACCCTGTTTAAGGATAAAGAAAACGAAAATTGACACCCCCTGAGCCTTCGTAGCAAGCGTTAACGTGCGAGCGAAGTGTTATGTGTCGCGTGCAAGCGATTCTGGTCGCTCGAAAATTGGAGCGAGAGAGAAAAAAGAATCTTCACTTGCGCGCAACACATAGCACTTCTCTCACGAATGTTTGCTACGCAGGCTAATACCGGAAAAATGACACCCTATTCAAGGGAAGGAGAAACGTTGCGTGACGATTCAAATAACTGCCAGCCACGCACAAATCTTTTTTAAATTGCTTTGCTAATATTTGAACGGATAGTTCAATTTTAAAAGACCATTTCGTTTTCGTTTAGCTCGGCGTTTACGCAGTGTAATTTTAAGTGATAGAATTTAGCAAGAGAAAATGAGAGGTTCCCTTGAATTTAGGTACTCTCTCTGAGGGTCACACCGGGAACAAAATGATACCCTATTTAAGGACCGAGAACCTCAAAAACCATACTCTATCCCGCGGCACGTATTTATATAGCCCACATATGGGAATACACGCCCCCCCCCCCCCCCCCCCCCCCCCAACTCGGTTTTCACTGGAAGAAAACCTTCATTAAATCATGACTGGGCAGCAGTAATAAGGAAACTTAAATGATTTTGTAGCTTTACACACCGGCTCGAGGGACTGGGCAACCACTCCCCTATGGACAAAGAGACTATCGAAGTCCCCGATCTATGATTGATAAAATTAAAACCATTAAGGGGGCAGTCTCACGAAGATTTAGCCCACTTGAAAATCAAATAAACGTGTTGGTATTAGTTGGAAATCCACTAACAGTTGCCTAACCTTACTAAAGTGCACTGTACTGGTCGCAAAAGTTGTTTAAAACTGGCGTGGCTGCGGATGGGCAGAAAAGGAGTGGTCTTAAATTTGAAAACGTCGGGCCGACGTTTTCAAGTTTGACAGTGTTACTTGGAGGAAAATCACTAAAATACACCATTGATTATGGTTTATGCGCATATTATAGAATCAATTTATGCCTTTTTGGCGTTTAAAGGTTATCGTGCTAGTCTGTGAGTGCACCTTTATTCTTCTAGCGTAGTTTACCAAACACTTAGAAGACCGCTCGTGATACTGCCCCTTTAATTGCTAATACTTATTAAAGCCATCTTTTGTCCAAAGGAGGTGATGACACATTGCAACATACTCAAACCCAGATAATGTCAGAGGTAGTCTCTTTAGTCAAGTTGTTATGCGACAAATCAGCCTTTCTCTTTCTTTCTTAAGGAACGGGATCGTTTGAGCTCCGCGGGGATGGCTCCTTCCACGAGTGGACTATTGAGAACCAGACTCCCGCAGGTTCGGCCAAACTCAACCAAGTGGCCTTGGATTTAGCTGTGTTCGGTGTCCGAGTGCAAAATGGTGCCTCGAGTACAGCAGCATTGATACGCACCCACCCTCCCAAGGGATACCCAGGTAATTAAAAGGTTACGCGACGACGAGGTATCGCGAGGGTATCATTAGAGATCACCACAATTTTCCCTTCTCTTTCTCTACCTGTTTTTCCTTTTAATTCACGACTTACGTTTTGGTATTGTACAGGCCATTCGCTTATTAGCTCCGACAGATCTCAGCCAGTTTTTCGTAACAACATTTTTATTTTGACAGGTGTTGCGTCAATAGGTTATTCTGGCTCATACCCAGTCTCCAAACTTTCCATACAAGATAAACGATTTGGTGACGTCAAAATGGACCTTTTGGGCTTTTCAGCCTTGAAGCCACGTGACTCCAAGACGTCTGCCACTCCATCCATCGCCTTTACCCTGCGCATCAAAAACCCGACAAAGAGGTCTGTTAAGGTGTCATTCATGTTAAATCTACCGCTGGGCATTCAGACTGACACAATTAGACTTGGAAAACCAATCAAAAGCTCGAAAATCAACAGATCTGATCCTATTCCATGCTCTAAAACTTGTGTTGACGATCCAAAATGCATTTCATGGCAAGTGGATATAAAAAACAAATCATGTTTGTTATTCGATCAAGTGCCCCCTCATGCCTGGCATCCGGGGTTTGTTTCCGGTCAAAAGAACACGTGGACAGCTCGTGATTCGATGCTGACGCTTAACAGGCCTGGAAAGTACCCTCAGAGTGGAAACACTACTATTGCAACTGACAAAGGAGACAGTCCTTCATTCATGGTCAGCAACAGTTTTAAACAAATATGGAAGCAATTTAGCAAACATGGTTACCTGTTAACAACAAAGAAATCATTTGGAGCTGGTTTCCATGGCGCTGCATCTGTTAACGTTACCGTGAGGCCTGGTGAAGAGAGCATACTGACAATAGTGTTAGGATGGTTTTATCCCAATAGAGATTTTACAGGTACGCTGATGAATCATTTATTGTTGTATAATACCATACATTATATTTACTATGTATTTTTTTTACTTATCAGTGGAAATTGTTGGTAATTACTACAGTAACATCTTCAGATCCAGCGAGGAAGCTGCCTTACACATGTCACGTGACCTAGCTTCAACTGTACAAGACATTTTGGCTTGGCACTCGTCAATGATTCTAAACAAGAAAACAAATCCGGTTCAGACCATCCCCGAGTGGTTACAAGATGTTCTGGTGAACGGTTTAAGTTTCTGGCGCACTGGGCTCTACCTCCGTGACGGGAGATGGCGTCAGTTTGAGGCTCTAGACTGTATAGACGTTGATTCAGTTCATAATGACTTTCAGCGAGAGATCCCGTATGTTCTGTTTTATCCTGACTTGGTTAAGAATGTGATGCGAGCCTGGGCCAGGTATCAGAGTAAAGACGGCCATATTGTGGAAACACTAGCTGCCGGTTGTTACTCACCAACTAGAAAAATTGACAGGTGAGTGTCATCCTGCGGCAAAATGTACTTACTTGAAAAGGTTTCTCTGTACAGCTGTTTTAGTTCTGTCTTTACATATCATCACAGTTTTTCCGATGACACTGAAGACAAGACCTAACAAAAACATTTGGTGAAGAAAATGAGAACCTTAATGTGTTACATGTAAACTTTGTAGTATGGTTTCTAATAAACATGAAATCGTTTTTGAAATCCAGTTCTTCATCAGCACAAATGTATTACATTTCTTACTGAGATCAGAAGTGTTTCAAAAAACAGTCTCCTATCAAGTGGTAGGTTTTTCCTTCAGATGTGTCATCATCACTATTCTCGTCAACATTCAATAATGACATGGCGTCATAAAGAATAAAATACAATTAATATTCGTGTTTCTTGTTTCACGTATTTTCGGCTCGAACGTTTTACTTTGGAATCTTTGGTCTGTACCATGTAACCGCAAAGCTATAGTTACTTGATTTCTAACAATCTTGTCAAATCGGAAAACTTAAGTGTCCCGAAATATCGCTATCCAAACTCACACAATTTAGTTCCTGCAAAGATTTCATGTAATAAGGTAACAGGGTAGCTGAAGATGATGCAAGCCCTGTTTGGCCGTAAGCCCGTGAAATTTTGGAGAGCTGTTATCAGAGATCTATGGATATTAATGTTTCTTTTGTTACTGAGCTTGCGTGGAATTATTGTTTTCATAGTGGGCCACCAAATCAACGAATAATGGGTGACGTCACGACGGTGTTTATAGTAGAAACGTACCACATTTACTTGTGGACCAATGACAGCCAATTTCTGAAAGACATGTGGCCACACGTGGCAAAGGCAGTCAATTGGATGATGTTCGAGGGAACACAAGGCACTGGTTTACCTTACAAGCTGCAGTGCACCTACGATCAACTTTATCTCCACCTCTATGATCACAACATCTTTAACAGCTTACTGTATGTACTGGCTCTGCGCGCCGCACAGGAGTTATGTAACATTATGGATGACCAGACTTTATGGAAGGAGGCAACTATTGCGATGGAGTTTGCAAAATACAGAATCTCGGAAGAGCTTTGGAGCGAAGAAGATGGATATTATCATGCTTGGTGGGACAAGCAGCAAGGTTCACCATCGTGGCTTATGAGTGATTCACTATACGCCCAGGTCTGGGCTTACACTTTAGGGTTAGGACATTTGGACAAACCAAGTAGGTAAGAATTAACTTGGATTTCGGCTTATGACTGATTCACTACAGTATATGACACGTCTGGGCTTACACTATCGGCTTAGCAGTCAAGGGCTTAAATTGTGGCTGTAAACAGTCCACGGGTTTTAAATGCTACTATGATGAAATTCCGCGCATCTTTCCAATCTAAGCCGTTTTAAAACATTGACATATCGTTAGTATGTGAAGAAAAAACGCCGTTTTCAATTTTCAAATATCTCTTTTCTTTCCAGAGATATTCAAGTTTTTAAAATATGCAAATTAGCAAAGTGATGATGTCATAAACTCAACTAAATTTTGATCAAATATGAAAAAAGAGATATCTCAACCAATTTGTATCGGAAATGTTTGAATCTTGGTAGTAACACTCTGCTAATTGTGTTCTACAATATGAGCTTAACGATTGGCAACATAATGGGATCCAGACCCCAAAATACTACAGGCTTCTCTGGCCAATTTTGACCTTCCATTCTGTTATTTGTTGATGCCTCATTTGCACGATCTGGCAAGCATATAAAACACTCGCCTATCGGCTCGTGTTCCCACAGCATTTCTCGTTCTCCCAAACTTCCACTCGTGTTTCTATTAAACAATTAGATTATGAGCTCGAGATTTCTATCGCGTGATAGTTGACGAGGGCGCAGCCCGAGTCAACTATCACGCATAGAAATCGAGAGCGAATAATCTAATTGTTTTAGTATAAATCTTTTCTGGAACAGCCTCGACCAGTAAACTGTCTAAATCTTCTTAACGGACACTTCGAAAACGTAAAGAAGCGGCCGCCATTTTGTTAGCAAGAGCATACTGCAACGCTACTCACTATCTATCACAGAATAGATAGTGGGTAGCGTAGCCAATCAGAGCGCGGCATTTGTGATAGAACGCTAGTAGATTTATACTAAAACTCGATAGAAACACGGAACATGTTTTTTATTTCTTAATTAGTAAATCTTCACCAGGTGCTGAATGTTGTTAACTTACGTTTCTAGGCTAAGATCACATTTGATGAAGGAACTTGAAATTAACGACACTCCATATGGTCTGCGAGTGATGGCTACTGACCACCCTACTAACAAGAGCGTGGGCTCATGTCCTAAGGATATCTCTACAGCTGAGTTAAACAAAAGGGTGGCATTATACGAATCAATATGGATTGGTGGTAGTCCTGATTGGACATCTCTGCAGATACATTTAGGTAAGAAAAATGGCGCAAATGATCTGAGGCACTTGAATCGCAAATACCTTTAGCTAAACACCGTGGAACAAGGCTAAATTTTCTCTTCTATCCGTGATTATTGTCTGTTTCACCAATAATAAATATGGGTTATTCGCCAAGCGTGAGGTCAAGATGGCGGGATATTGGCCGTATGCCACAATCGTGACCGAACAAGCTTGGTTAATGAAGGATTTATTTAATACATAGGTGGTAGCAAACGAGGACACAATGTTGCGGACACAGATGTTTCCCTGTTTGCTCGCCCAAGAAAATATCATGAGCAACAATGTGTCCGCCACAATTACCCTCGTTTGCCACCGTCTTATGACTCGAAATAATGGTCGATGGCGCGTGCTACTTTATCCTGATTGGGTCAACTAAAAAAAATTAAGTCAGTTTTAAATGAGTTACTGTCAAGTTCTTGAATGGATCGATGCGACAAAACAGGAAAATTCAGTTTTTTCCAGCCCTCAAAAGGGTCTTGAAATGGCTTACCGTAATACCGTACCGTATTTGTAAATCAATGTTGAGTTTGAAGCCTTAAATAAATGCTTGTGTCCGCCACTTTCGATTCTTGGACAATTTGCATGACTATTTGCTCGCTTCTGGCGCTTCTGTGATGCATACCCTGACACGACACGACTGAGCTGAATGTTGAAAGTGCAATTTTTAAAAGCGCTTAGAACTTAACACTTCACTGGTATTTATGTTCGCTTACAGAGCCATTCAAATAATAAAAGTGTTTATTTTTCGTTAGTGATTGTATAGTAAGTAAAATCATGGTTGACCTCAATTGACAGATCTGAGTAAACGTATTTCTTAATAAATGTAAGGCTAAGGAACTGTCCTGTCTTTCATGTGTATCCGTGGGTACTGAGAAACTCAAATGTTCACACTAACATTTACACTTTTCAGGTCCCTACAAGTCACTGCTATGGTGTTTGTCAATCTCATCAAAGTGGCAGTCTATAGTGAATACCTACCCAGGCCTATTGTAGTATATTTACGTAGAATTGTGCTCTTATTTAATGAATTTTTAATTTCAGGTTTTGATTCCCAAAATGCCTTGCTACAAGCAAAGAAAGCCATTGATCATGTACGTTCTGACCTAAACGACCAGTGGAATTTTCACGGCCTCTACTCAGGGACTGGGTACGGCCTTGATGGTCTCCCATGGTGCACCTCGCACTACACCTTCCACATGGTGTTATGGCACATTCCTTTTGCGCTTTCGGGTCAGACTTTCTCGGCGCCAAATGCCACACTTTCGTTTGATCCCAAGGTTCCTTGTCCATATGAATTGCCGTTTTACACACCTTTCGCTATAGGCACTTTACAATGTGCAGTTATTCACAAAAAGAACCAAAAAACAAAGAAGTTTGAAATTTTGTCGACCTCAGGTGACATATCCTTACAAGAACTTGTGGTCAGCGACACTCATTATCCTACTGCAGTCATGATCAAACAAGGCAAAGTGGTCACTTGGATGTCGCACAAAGAATAATTTTTAGTCTTTTTAAAACACTTGTTAATATTCCAGAACATTGAAAGCATGCCGTTTTAAAGAATTGAGTGATAAATACAATATAATAGTGTTCATTTTCGCAAATAATTTTTTATATTACAACTCAATGTAGCAGAATATGGAACAACAAGTACATCGCTATATGCTAGAATCAGAATGCTGTTCTATCATCATTAGCATAATTCACGGACCGACTATTTGGCAAACTTGCAATCTGATTGGCTACATAGGGCCGTTTAATTATCAAATAGACTGCCCTAGGAGCGCGAGCAAGAAAAATTACCGAAATCGCAAAGCAAAACTGAACTTTTTGTTATCTCTGTTATCTCTGGGTTATTCTAAAGCAATTAGACGTCTCGCTTTCGGTTTTTAGAAACATGAAACTGACGCTTCCAATTTCTGTTCATCTATCGGTCAGACTGATAAAGTTTGCGGTGATTTTCATTGGTCCAATGCACGTGATCAGCTCTATCACATGTAGGACTGTATCGTACAACGAGACCTAGTTTGAACACTGCTCGCATGCTCTGGCGTTTTACTATGTTTTTTACAGATTAAAAGTGTATTAAAGCGGAAAGGAATGTAATGACTCAGAAAGACATCACGGTAGCTCTTTTTTATAAAGAAAAAGAATGATTTAATTTTAAAAGGATCGTGTAACAATTCAGAATGCAATAAAACAAAAATATCTAAGCAACAACTCCATCTTTTGTGACTTCAAATGGCACCGGCACATCCATGACGCCACTTTGAGTGATCTCTACTTTCTGCACAGGCCTGTCTCCACTTCCCGTTTGAACATTTTCGATCTTCTTTACTACATCCTGTGAGAAACGGACATGGTGATTAAACTTAAACTACCGTCCATTTTTTGTAATACAGTTGAGTCATTTGCCGGGGGGAGGGGCGGGGGGGAGTTCTCGCTTATAAGGGCTTAACAGGGACGTGCGGCCCAGGAGGGTATGGTTTTTAAGAGTTTTTTGTCTTGAATGGGGTATCCATTTCACTCCTTTATATTGTCAGGAGTTTAAAGCTCGACATGGGCACTCAAATAATTTTGTCTTTTTTCACTTAATTTAGATACTTTTTTCTACAGGTTAAAAGGCACATAGTCCAAGTGGAGAAACCTTTTCGTCCATTCCTCTTGTCCTTACCTCGTCCCAGACTCTCGTGTAAATTAAAAAAAAAAACAAGTCTTTCATTCATTTTCTTTTAATAACAACTTTAAATAGCTATATTTATTGAAAGCAATAGTACTCACCATTCCTTCCAAGACCTTTCCAAAGCAAGTATGACTGCCATCTAACCACGGCGTTTTCACAGTTGTGATATAGAACTGCGATCCGTTTGTATCTTTGCCTGCGTTCGCCATGCATAAACAGCCAGGTCCGTAATGCTTCAAAACGAAGTTTTCATCGTTAAAGGTGTCTCCATAAATACTATAACCTGAAGAAAAAAATGGATTTGAGGCGATAGCTGTTCGTCCTGACAGCAATATATCATATCGCCGCGTAGCGACGCGTGGTTTTAAAGTATTTGCGTCAACAATACATGAATTCTTCAAACGACATTTTTCTTTTTGTCGGTGATGCTTGAGTATAATCAGAGTTCACGTTAACCGTGTGGTTAGTCGACAAAATAATAGCTAACATTGGCAACTTAACCGTAGCTTTCTAATCTCTCTTGACCAAATGAAGAAACTGATAAACTGAGACAGCCCAGATACGTACCTCCGGTGCCATCGCCCTTGGTAAAATCTCCCCCTAAGGAAAAAATAATACAAATAATTGAATTACTTTAATGACGGCGGACTGTGAGGAAAACAAAAGGCGTACATGAGGATGAAAGACACACCCCCCCCCCCCCCCCCTCCCATCCGGAAACGCTTCTTTGTTCTTGCGTCTCGTTGCATTGGAAGCGGAAAAAAAACATTTTGCGTAGACTGCTCCATTTGTAAAAACTTTAGGATATAATTTTATTCTCCCTTATGTTCACTCGGCGTAAAGGGCATGAGTGATGCAAGGAAATAGCCGCTAAGGGGTCTGAAATCTTGATGCTCCGAAACTCCATTTCTAGTGTTCTGAGACGACAATTCACTCTCTGTCAAAAATGTTCGGTAGATTGATCGTCATTAAATGCTTATTTTCCATAATACCCGGGATAATAAAACATTACATTGGGCTGGCTCTCTTATTATTCTTAGCTACCAATGGGGCCTGTTGAGCGAGAGTAGCTGCCGTGCTAGTTTATTCTTTAGTTTATCTGGATATCAGAGTTAAGTATACTCAATTTCGCGTTTTAGTATAGTAAGTATTATGAGAATTTGACGCGATCGGGAATTTTCCTTTCCCGATCGCATATTGGTCGGGATTCGGGATTTTTAAGCAAAATCGTATGGCGATTACTCAATTTCGTGTTTTAGTATAGTAAGTAGACTAAGTATTATGAGAATTTGACGCGATCGGGAATTTTCCTTTCCCGATCGCATATTGGTCGAGATTCGGGATTTTTAAGCAAAATCGTATGGCGTTCCAACCCCGCCAAAAATCAACTTAGGCACTCGACATTCAAGTTTAACATTCAACATCCAACGTATTATTAAAAACATCTAACATAAGTTGGATGTTGCTTGCGTAAGCTGGATGTTGAATTGAATGTCGAGTACCAAAGATGATTTTTGGCGTGGTTGGAACGCCATAAAATCGGGGTAATCCCGACAAAATTGGGATGGTTGGACAGTCTGATGTTATTCTAAAATGTACCTTTGGCTTATTTCACGAAATTTTCGCAGCATCAAATTTTCGCGTGTTTTACGAATGTTTTAAAGTTGAGAAAATTTGATGTCCCCATGCACTGAATATGTATTTGATAAAAATGCACGATCGTTCTGTGTAGCGAAATGTCGCTCTATCAAAATCATAAAATTGAGTTGTCGTGAATATTTAGTATTTAGGTAACGGTCGAGCCGAACTTGAATGGAAGAAGAGAAAGGAGCCCGGCTCCTTGATACAAAGCCGCCAATAAGCGGGTTTCTCTTTGGGAATTTCTCCTTCGGGTTTTTCCTTTTGGGTTTCGTCTGGGATCGCCTTTCTTTGATCATGTCACAAGAGATATGCAATGCAGATTCACAGCGTAAACTGCCGAACACAAGTCTACATGCACTTATAGTGTTAAAATCTACGCAACTTACACCCTCCCCGCAGATTATTCGAATACACAAAATGTTGCGATACGAGACATCTTTCCTTTTTAGCCGTGACCGATTTTCTTCATTTTTCAAATAAATGGAGGCAGCAGGGAAATGGTACCCTGTCCAGCCTGTCATTTTTACTTAAGCATGAAAGCTGCAATAAATGCTGAGAGGTGGAAATGGCGAAACTTTTTTCGCCTCTTATTGTCTAATTCCACAATTGTTCAATGTTTTCAATCGAGTGCTAAATAGCAAGGATGAACTTCGATCATCCTGATTTTTTTTTTCCTCAAGGCAGATACAGGGGACGCCGGCTAAAAAAGAAGAGGAGGTTATTCGAGGTGCGTATTCGAAGGTAGTACCCTCTTTACAAGAGACACGCTTCAATTTATTTAGCTTAATTAGTCTGCTTAGTCATGACAAACCTTGAATCATAAAGTTCTTAATAACTCGGTGAAAAGTGCTGCCTTTGTAGCCGTAGCCATACTGAAAAAAAAACGTTATGAGAAGTTAATTTTAATCTGTGGTTATTAGCTTCGCCAATATGAACCGCACAGCGGAGAACAGTTCATAGATGTTCCGATAGGAGAGGAAACATCAAGCTGTGTCGTGAATTTGTTTGAATGCTTTGTGAACTTCAATAAATAAAAGTATGCCAACACTGAGTACTAGGTTTACACAACTTTGACAGTTCAGTTCTGATGGTTGTTTGAAAAACAAAGAGCACATGATTATTTAGGCAAAGTAAGTCTCTCTGAGAAACAAATCATATACATTTGAAATAAGATTGCAACTGGGTTGCATTGGAATAACTAATATAGACAATTTTTAATCACGACAACTTTCATCTGTGTCCGCTGAGGCAGAACGCCTTTGATTCATGTTGATCTATTCATGCAATTTATGATTCATGGCATAATTATATAATTGAAAAAAAAACTTCAGAGTTTTTTTGAGTCAGAGTTAATAACAAACTTACAAACCTCATTTCCCGCGAGAGATACAAAGTTGGTGACGGTTTTGGGAGCCGTGTTGCCAAACAAACCCAACACGATCCTGCCGAGCGGCTGTCCTCCCACGGAAATGTCGAAAACTACTTTACGAGTAACGGTCGAGTCCGTATCCGCTTTCACCAAGAAAACATTCAAAATCACACTAACTAATAAAGCTCGCAAAATCATGGTTTAAACTTAAGCTAACTACTAACTAAACCGTTCTTTATAGTTCTATAAAGCAAACTATATAGAGGCACGGATAAAAGTGAAAGGTATTAATTCTTAATGTCACGTGTGACAGGTTTAGTTGATTTTATTGTTTACAGTTTTCTGGTGAAGTGCACAGGGACAGCAGGTAGCTAAAAGGTGCATAGGGACAGCAGGTAGTTCTACGGTCGTGACTAGAAACTCCAAAATCTGGAACCCAAGCACTCCGGTGTGCTTTCCCGGCGGGGGAGGGGGGGTACTTGAGCCATTTTTAGGTGTGGGGGTGCCGCTGGGGGTGTGAAACACTGACCCTGTTTAGGACAGCAAAAACTTAAAATACCTTCCCTGTGAAGGACAACACCCCCTATTTCAAGACCCTATTTAGGATAAAAAAAACAGCATTGAAAACCATTTATGCTTAATTGCAATTGCAGTTATAATGTTTGGCTCACTGTCTCAGCTGCGAGCCTGTCTAGGACAGGTTCAGACCTTGATTAGGCCAAACGAACTTGAAATTATATACCCTGTTCAGGGCCGGAGGGGCCAAAATACCATACCCTATCAAGCGGCACGTCCCCGCATAGGCCATATGCGAGAGTACCCCCCCCCCCCCCCCCCCCTCTCCCCGGCTGTGCTTGCAGTTAGTTCCACTCTAAGTTTGCTTGCAGTTGGCTTTCATTTCTTAGTAAGGGTAGCTCAATATGCAGAAATGGGTTCCATTCTCCCAGCGGATTCCTGATTTTGGAACACGACCGTGGTTCTATTGTCGAGGCCAGAGCCGTCGCTTCAGTAGCTTTGTTGTAAGTTCGTTTCTATCGCAATATTCTGACTTAAGACCATTACTACATCACACTCCAATTTTAAGCTTTATGGGTTGTTTAATACTTCACACTCTTCATTACATCCCTTACAACAGTTCACTAAGAATTATCCAAGCAAGTTACATCTTTACTTTAAAACAAAGGGACCAGTCATTTTATAACGCATTTTAGTTAAAAGCGCGGGGCCGACAACTCTGATAAACGCTGTTTAAGCAGTAACCACTGTTATGAAGATCGTTCCGAAAATCCTGGGCTTTCTTTAAGATTTTTTTAAAACTGAATTATGAACGATTGATGTTCCAACTTTTTGCAAAATATTGAAGTGTCTCACATGGACGATCACACTATACAAACTATTGAAATATTCCCGATTCCCAGGATTTTCTTTCGATAGTATGAGAATGGAGAGTCATTTCAGTCTGGTGATAAACAGAGTTGTCAGCTCCCCCCCCCCTCCCCCCAAGACCTTTTGCGTTACATTTCGAGCATATTCAAAGTTTTACTATAAGCAACCGGCTAAATAAAACACTACAGCTTTTAAGGAATATCATAAAAAGTAGAGCCCTAAGTATAAACGCCGGTTTTAGGGACTTCATAAGGCCAGTTAACACCTGGCACGAGACCAGAATCAGTGATAACTACCAGTTTCTTAGGGCGGTCATCTTTGCCAGTCTCTAACCCTTCAATTTCTGTGACGATTTTCTGTTAAAAAAAGAAAAGAAGCCTAACGATTATTATATATCTCAACACAAGAGCTACATAGTATTTATATACAGATGTAGGATCATGTAATGCAAGTACATTGAACAATATAGCAGCGCAACAAAAAATTTACGTTCCGCATTTTTTTCGGGCAAGCTAACCTACAGGGCCGGTTGTTCAAAGGGTGGATAACGCTATCCACCAGATAAATCACTATCTAGTGGATAAGTGTTGAGAAAACAAACTACGCTATCCACTGGATAGTGATTTATCTGGTGGATAGCGTTATCCACCCTTTGAACAACCGCGGCCAGATCGATACAGACTCGTACAGTTAGAGTAAACGTGTAGCAACACCAGCAACAGCGCCTTATGATAACGTGAACTAAAGTACGCCTAACTGATTGGAATGCAGACTCAAAGGTCTCTGATAATCTGCATTGAGGGCAAATTTAAACCTTGAGGCTCGATTAGCATCAAGCTACGTACTGATGCAAGACTCCTAATGCAATTAAACAAAAAACACTTTAACTACCATTCCTTCCAAAATTTTTCCAAAACAGGTATGCTTCCCATCCAGCCATGATGTCTTCACAGTTGTGATGTAGAACTGTGAACCGTTGGTGTCCTTCCCAGCGTTCGCCATACACACCCATCCTGGTCCATAATGCTTCAGGATAAAATTCTCGTCATCAAAGTACTTGCCATAGATACTCTTAGCTGAAAACAACAAATTATGCTGATCAAAAATTGTTATCTAAGGCGATGAAAGAGCAAGAAAACTTGTATTCTCTTTGTTTAGCTGATATTTATTTGTTCAAATGTTGTCTCCCTTTGCGAGTCAATGTGGAGAGAACAGCAGAGTTTCCCATATTAGCAGATATCTAATTAATTATTACCGCTCATAAAACGAACAAAGAAATAAAGTAAGTCAGAAGTCCATAACTAGAAGTCTACATCTGGTATTGGGGCGCGTGCTATGTCTTTCGCGTGTAGGCTATTTTTAGAAACTGATGTCTCGCGAGAAAATGACGTAACCCACTATTTCGACACGATTGGAGTTCTAAGTTGCGGCCGAATATTTTGGAAAGTGGCAGGTGAAATAAATCAAATCACATTAAAACACTTGACAGGCCATTCTCTTTAATTCTTACATTTCGACAGAAGTAGTATGTAATCGTAGATAGTGATTTCAAACGTCTGTTCAGTAGCATTTGAAGGCGAGTGAAAAAGCAACCCGTCGCCGGGTTTCAGTAGACAAACTCACAAAACAAACAGGTCGACTTTTTATAATTTACGAGAGAATTTATGAACAGAAGTTCCCCAAACTTTTAGTAGTTAAGTGTGTCTTTATTTTGTACAGCATATCCTCGTGTTAAAATACTGAACAACATACACAACACAATAGCTGCACACTGCGAAGTACCCGAGAAGCACAACTTGAATTAAACTTTTGACGGATGTGAATGAAATCATCATTGTTCGATGAATTAAACTCGTATTTCTATTCATATTAAAACAAGTACATTACCTTAGTCAGTCTTTTGTTTTCATGCCGTCCTTATAATTCCAAAAACATGCGAAACTCGCCAAACTTGTCGTTTTCTCTGAATGCTGTTCTCAAACGAATCAAACTTCATTCTGTTCATTCCGCGCTCGATGTTGAGCGCTTCAGGGACCACGGTTTTGTTTTTCAAAATAGCAACGAACCTGTGCCAAAATGCACTTGCTCTCTTAATGCCTGTCTTCATCTTGAGAGTACCATTAATCTTCAGTGTCTTCGCATTTTGAATTTGACTCGGAATTAGTCTATCTTGCCCGCTGCCATTTCGTATTCTGACTCTAAAACACTGAGGTCCTCTCGCTTATTTGGATGCTCCGAATTTTTACAACTTCGATGCTATCGTCATCGATGAAAGATGGCCTGATGATTCTTGTCCAGACGATTTAATCCTCACAAAACGGAAATTACGATGACCAACAAACAGAAATTCCTTAATGCCGTTCGTTCGAGTTCACTCGTCCTCTGCAGTTCTGCTTTTCTTCAAAAATTTGTTCAACCAATCAAAGGCGCGAATTAAAAAATACTTCAATGTGATTGGCTACTTGTTCGCGGCAAAGCTGTTCTAAAAATAACCTACACGCGAGAAGCGCGAGGTACACGCGAAAGACATATCTCAAAGCCTATTACCAGAGATGTAGACTTCTAGTTATGAACTTCTGACTAAGTATCTGACTGAAATTAAAATAGATCGATGGTAGCATTGTAAAAATGAAAATGCCATGTTTAATTAGTGGACCAGACACATGTAAATAGGTGGTTTGTTGTTCTTAAGTACTTTAACGTTAGTGATTTAAGTATATTATACTCCTATATGCATAACACACGTAAATAGTCAATTTGTCTCATGTAGCCCTACTGTAACCGTATTTTTCCTTTTTTCTGTCGTATTATTATTATTTTTTTCTTTTTTGGTTCTTGTAATTTGTATGTAATTAATAAAGTACCATTAAAAAACATTTAAAAAAAAGGCAAGTGCAAAATGTATTGTCTCCATCGCCGTGACGTTATGTTCTGATCCTCCGAATCGATCTGAATGAGTTCTCTTCCGAAAGAACCAACAACAGCACTTTCTCAAACTGTTAAATGTCAGTTTTTTGTGTTTTCTCCTGATTCTAGAGCCTATTCTTTTAACTGTAACTCTTATGATCTGGATGTAAAATACATATGGACAAATGGACAAATGAGTGGTTTGATCATGAAATTTAACGGTTTTTGATATTTTTGTCGGACGGTTCTTTTATTAGTGATCAGATAGTCAGGATAGTGCAGTCGATACTGGGTTGAAAGAAAACTAGTTTGGTTTTGACCGTAAGCAGATTAAATTGTACCATTTTCAGCAATGATAAAATAAAAAGTATACACGACGACAAACAGCCTGCGAACGCAGATGTATTCGCTTGTCTCAGCGGCAGCCGGAAATACGTTTGCGTTCGCAGGCAAGACAACAAATTGGCTTAGTGCAAACTGAAGTAAATTTCACTTACATCCAGACCCATCTCCATTAGCACTAAAGTCTCCTCCTATTACAACCAAGAACAATAAAAGATAGCACATGTATTAGTTCAACTTTCGCTGTTGGTATAATAACATACATGCATTTTGCTGCCAAAAGGCTTACCTGGGTTACCGTGGCAACCGTGGTATTCCAAAACAGAGTGCGCGTTAATAATAATCTGTAAAAGATTTTCGTGTTAGGCAGGTTAGTCACGTGACGCTCTTTCAACTAATATTCGATAATATTTAGACGGGCACTGTCACAAGCATAACTTCAAAAATTCAACAGCCCAAAAACATGTTTACACCATTGGAAACCTATTAACAGTGGTCAAGTTTTCTTAAAATTACTTTACCAGTGTACTGAAGCTGTATATAGAGTAATATCACTGTGATACCATCGGGAGCTTTTGATCCCAACTTGAAAAAGTCAGCCTGACTTTTTCAAGTTCTGTCCTTGTGGTTTGGAAAAATTGACGAAAACTATTTACGGTCACCCTCTTCAATAAATTTGCAAAATATCCTAGTTTCCCTTTGCGTTCTAGGAGCATTTCCTGGCATTCCTACATGGTTGAGAGTAATTAGTCATAATTTTGGTGCCGTTTTACTAAAAAAGCCAAAAAATGTCCGTGACAGTGTCCCTTTAACATAAAAAGTATTGTACCGAAAAAGGCAGGAAAAGAGTTTTGTGTCTACCGACTATTAAAATGTACGCAGTTCTTGAACTCCGGTTTGCGTGCTTATTTTGATAACAGGTAAGCCAAGTATGTCATTTGACGGTTTTTAAATTTCGCGTCACACGACACGAGTAATGAGTGATGTGACATGAGCAAAGAATAGGTGAGTCGCGTGACAACAAGAATGCGGAGATTACCCTCGAAGCAAGTCCCAGGTTACTATTCGAAAATTTTGGTAGGTGTGAAAGTCCCGGTTAAAAAAGTATGATTTGCCCTCGTACCCTATTCTAGACCGAAAGCAGTATTTGATGGCGTACCGTTTTTTCAAATGAATGACGTTTTGAGTCACTTCTCTTTAATCTTTCTCACAAAACGCATTGCAGTTGGTTTGTGTTTATAGCGGAGATTTGCACATTCTTTAAGTGTCGGAGATAAAGAGCGTCATTCTAATGAGTTTCAAAAGCCAGAAACTAAAACACTCACTCCTCCGCAATCGAATGTTCTCATTGGAATTTATGAAAAGAAAAAGAGAGAGCGCCCGGTGAGCGATGGGAAGGAGAAAAAGGCAGGAGTCTGTTTTCTCCCTTTCCCTCCCCGGGTCAGTATGCAAATACTAAACACAAACCTTGTATCATGAAGTCCTTGATCACACGATGGAAAATGGCGCCTTTGTAACCATAACCAAACTAAATAGTAAAAGAGAAAAAGAATTATTTACTAACTGATATAAACATTTCAGTATGGTCAGTGGTTATATATAGATTCAGCTGAATATTGTGATATTGTGTTTTTGTTGTCTGCTTTAAAAATTCCAGACGTCTCGGGACTAGCGTCCCTTTATCAATCTCGTCCCCAGCATGAACGCGAACTCTGGACATTCTCATCGGACTGTGCGAGAGTCCGCGTTCTTGGTGCTGACCAAAAGAAAAGCGGGCTCTCGGTACGAAATTGTCCCTTCATCTTCAACACATTTCAAACTGCGCATGCTTTCGTCAATAATGCAAATTATATGACACCGAGTCATGGTACACGAAGTATGTTGTGTGACATTGAGCGCGTTACCAGGAGGTTCGTTATCTGACATTACATGACACTGAACACGAGGGCTTTTATGTCTTTTGTACGTGGCACTGAGGGCTTTTATGTACAGTCTGTTCACAGACATTCTATTTTGCTCTTACAGTCGCCGGGCGTCGAGGGCGCGAACAAAGTAAAAACCGATTGGGATTAAACGAGCACGAACGTAAGAAGGTAACTAAGAGAAAAATGAAACGACGGTTGACAGCTGACACTGTGGACTTTATACAAATGGAGTTTGAAGCCATTTGGAGAGCGTCAGCATACGGCATGACTTGTAAACACTGAAGTCCTAGTAACCTTGCTAGTAATTATTTGAGCCGTGGAATACGAAATACATTTATAGAGTAGAAATAGGTTCAGACAGATATGAAATTTCAGCAAAAGATAGAAGAACATATATAAAAATCCACATGAAAATATAAATCCTGTATCCAAGCCAATAATATAACAAGTTTTATCGCGAGTCTGGGTAGCTGTTTTACTACAGTAAAAAGGTTTTAACGTACCTCGTGTGAAGCCAGAGCCTTAAAGTTTTCGACGGTTTTAGGGACTGTTTTCCCGAACAGTCCGATGACTATTCTTCCTTTGGGTTCGTTGGCAATACTGATGTCTAGGTACGCCTTGTTGGTTACTTGAGTATCGGAATCCGCGCTAACATGTATGACAAGCGCGTTAATGCAACACACAAATAAAGTGAAGACAATCATCCTGGACTAGGGCGATAGAACACTGAAGACTGCAGTTGGAAGAAAAGTGTAGATTCGACGTACAAACAATCTGAAATGGCGCACGAGGTAAAATGCTTGAGAATATATGGTCTCAAATTCACTGCCACGTACACGCGGTTAGCGTTATCAATGACCCTCTGTTTGTTCGGCTATATGTGAACGGGGGTCTGTGAATGGCTGTGAATGTTATCAATGGGAGATTGTCCTGTTTTATGTGTGGCTGTAGTTCAGTAATGGGTAACACATTGAATTAGAAACCGTTCAAAATATAGCATAACTATATTTACGAGCAAATATCTTTGGAAACCAGTGTGTTCAACTTCAGCAACTTGTTGCAAACCTTTTGGATCCTTTTGTTCTTCTCTCTTTTGGGGAAAGCGTGACATCCCTGGTATTAAGACAACTTTGTCACGGAAATTCACGAAAGCGTCAAGAAGTCACATAAAGGAATGCCCTTCGTTTGTAGAAAATTTGATTGGCGGAGAGGCAAAAAGGCGTGGAGGCAAAAAATGTTTTAAAAAAGGCTACCTGTCTCGCCTGTACGTTTGGTGGGGAAAACTTGGGTGACCGGTCTCACAGTTGCACTAAAAGGGCTTCTTTTCCCGCCGAGCGAAAAACTGTGATGCAGTACACTGGGTTCTGTTGAAAGGAATGTGCTAAAACCCAACAATAGCTGACCGCAAGCAAGCCGGAGTGAAAGCTAAGTGAAAGCAAGCCAGACTAAAAGCTAATCGGAAAAGCCGCGGACATATTTCAGTCATTTCATTTCATTTCGTTTCGTTTCGCGTTTTAGTACATGCTCTACTGAAACGTACCGTAGCCTGCATAGCTTGCAGTATTTCGCGAGCGAGTGTTTTTTAGCGGCTTTGGTCTTGGCCGCCAAGCAGCGAGGGACTTGGTGAGGGGTCGAATTGAGCATTTCATTCGCGGCTCCGCGCTTACACGCCCAAGAATGTGTCCTCGTTTGCCACCGCCTTAATGATGTAATCGAGAATTAAATATTTTAAAACTTGGATTCAGCGCCTCAGAAATTCTAAGTTTCCTTCTCAATGTCCATGGAAATCGGCTCAATTAGTTAAGGAGAGTTCTTTTCAAAAAAAGCCGAGGTGGCACAAGGAGAGGGCAACCACTGATATGTACATCATTGTACGGGATGTTGAAGAAGAACTCAGGCCGTTCCCCCGTTCTCCCGTTCGCCAGGTACTTGAAATACTTGTTTTCACGATTTTCTGACGACAATTTCATAAATCAAAACATGGGAAAAACATTTTGTATTTAGTAGCTTATGTTGTTTAAATGTCATCCTTTGGGACAATTGCCACTAGGTAAGAGTGTTTTTCCAGCGTTAACAAGCAAAGGGCAAGACATCTCCTCTTCAGATAGTCTCTTTCCGCGCAGCCGTTTTTTAGGATTCAGACGGGCAAATTCCAAAACCACATTGTCAATGTTGACATCATTATTCTTATGTATTTGGAGAATTGCTAGGGAGGACCTCTCCGCACTCATAGTGCTGCAAAGAGGGGTTTCTTTCATCTCTTCAGGCCGCTAAAACTGCGTCCGGCAGTGCGGGTTGACACAGAATACGCCAGGAAAGAACTGGGGGCTAGTGAAATCGAAGGTCGCGACCAAAGTCTGAGGCTTCTCATAAATGATATCATAAAATCGCAGCAAGATTATGTGAAAAAATCTGTCAAATCTGCCGATTTAATTACGTATAGTATTTAAGTAGCACGCACGTGCGTATTGCGTATATGGTCGCTACGCCCCTGCTGTTAGTTTTACTGGCGAAGAGCGATGTAACCTGCTATACTACTTAGAACAAAATCCAGTATGTCGTGTCTCCAAGCATATAATAAATATAGGTTTCCTATTTTTCTTGTGATCCTTAGTTTGTTATGAGTTTGGGGATGCCGTCCTTATCGTACAAGGCTAAATTTACGGGTGCTTACCATAAGCCAAAAATTCCGGAAACGGAAATTTCCGTTGAAATTGAAATGGAACGTAATTTTCCGAAAAATCCGTTTTTAAATTGTGGACTCCTCCAGAGGTACTCCTCTTTTTCCGTTCGAAATTTCCTTATCATTTCCACGGTTTCCCAGTTCCCCATCATAAATGATAACCTTCTCTTTCGGTTGGTTTGCTGATTTTGGAAAATCCCCTACTATTATTCAGTGGACATCCCAACCGGTTCCTTCCGACACATGGTAAGCACCCAACCGACACCCAACCTCGTCTCCAGGGCTTTTCCCTTCTTCGTGGGGGCGGGCCCACGAAAAAGGGAAGAGTCCTGGGGACGAGGTTGGTAAGCACCCTATGTCGTCCCCTATGTCTTCAAATGTGAATTGGCGATGGTCGAGGAAATTAATTTTGAAAGGTATGAACGGTTGGCAATTGTCAAACGTTTTTCATCGGTTTTACGATCAAGCGCCTCGAACCGAAGCTATCCGACAATCTTTTTGACAAGTTTTTTTACTATTTTGATGGGTTGTATGGCTTCCGGTTGCATTTAACTACCAATAAGATACCTTGAAAAATTGAAGGCGGGGTATCAACACTGTTGCATGATTCGTCATCAAACATCAGAGTTTGAAAGGGTTTCAAACAACGTTTCGCACGAGCGATTATGCCAAGTTCTGCTGGCGATAAATCAATTTGGTCAAACTTAACTTTTCGTACAGGAAATGCCTTTTTAAGATTTTAGTGAGACCTAACTTTCAATTTCACGGTCTCCTCCGCTTGTAAAACCCGTTTGAAACTGATCGTTTTATTTCTATATGAAGCCAACCGTCTGTATAAGTTTTGTGCGTGAGACTAATGGGCTTTTATTCCGACGGTTTACCGAAACAAAGCTCTTTTGGATCACTTAACAGCTGAAAACAGTGCCGGCCGTGGAAGAAAAGGCTTTCTTATGTATCGCCAGTTCAACTTCATATTCGTTCGTATGAACCGTTGTACAACGGGAAACCATCAAACTAAACAAAAACTTGTCAAAAAGATGTTAGAAACTTAGTCGGCTGGCTACGGTTTGAGGCGCTTGACTGTAATGTCAAAGATTATTTATCTACCCGGGGGGTCGATACAAGAAAGGAACCGAGCGCCTGGCCTGTCCAAAGCCGGGCTCACTCGAGCTCCCCTAAAAAATATCGGGCAAGGGGCCCTTGTGCCCCACTCTGCGTGTGCCAATTGTATGCGTAAGCTTTAGAATTTCATTGTATCGGTAAGAAAGCTTTTTCATCTGGTATCGAGTTAATCTGACTTCAAATAATGGTAAATAAAAAGGCAGATGGTACAATTACTAGGTCTTTGTGCAGTCGAAGCCCGCGTCGAGCGCGTGCCTTTTTACCTCGCGCGCGTCCTCGACCTGATTTCTAAGCGACCGACTTGGGACAAGTCTAAATCATTTTCGCAGTTATTGATGTACAGGATTTGTTCTGAACTACTGTATTGCGGCTTTTACCTAGCAACTCCGAACAGGAAGTTAAATGTTTGTAAGGTTATGACACCTGCTACAATACTGAAATTTTTGGCAATACCTTTCTTTGTACTTATTTTTTCTAAAATGATTCCTGCACATGAGGGATCGATCATGGTGCCTTGCCTGTAACTAAGATACACAGCAAAATGTTTTATCGATCTCTTTAACACTTCAGTGAATCAAAGGGCCTCGGTCGGCTTACTTTGTTAGTGCATGGAAAGAAAAACGAACAGTGAAAAGCGAAACGCAATAACGACATAAGACGAGAGACAAGAAAACAGAAATCATAAATGTAACACATGGAAGTTTAATTCGGATTCCAAGAAATACAGAACGACAACATTGTTTCACTACCCAGACACAATGCATTTACTCTATAGAGACTTCTTTCCTTTAAATCAGTTATACCAAAGAATTTTACATCAGCTGACAACACTGCTCTGCTTCGATTCCGTATTAACTGCTGTACTTTTCTAGCTGATTCTTCACAAACGTTTTGAAATGTGAAGATCCAGCTACTTCAAACGTACTCAATGTGAATTGTAGGAGTTTGCAAATTTTATTGAGAGAACTCAAGCACTTATTCCCTTTTAACCGAAAAAGGTTTATCCACTGGAAGTGAACCAGAGTCGGCTATTTTGACCTCCTTAATTGGTCGATCACGGCTATCAGTATCTGTCTTCTCTATCTTTTTGACAACATCCTAGAAGAACAAAGATAATGAATTTAATTGTACGAAATACATGAAATTCTCCACAAAACTTTATTGCTGGGTTTGCTCCAGAATTGCCATACAGATTTATGTAAACTTTTGTCAAACCATAATCACTTTGTTAGAATACAATACAATACAATACAATACAATACAATACAATACAATACAATACAATACAATTTTAATGTCCATACCTGGGACGAGGTTTCCCTCAATGTCCGAGCCAGAGGCTCATGTATAAAACGTAGGACTTAAAATTAAAATACACTAAAATATATGCTATTAAAAGTATAGAGTGGCTTTACTTAACCCGTGAAATAGAAACTAAACTTTCAAATACTATTAGACACTAATTCCATTGTTTTCTTTTGTTTAGTTTTGACTATTACGCACTAATTGCGAGATGTTCTTTCACGGGGTTAATTAAATCCCTCTATAAAATTTATCCCACCCATTAGAAATAGAATAAAAAAGTACAGAAATAACACCAACCCCCTCCCCTTACCCCATACTGTATAAATAAATCAATGGATCAAGTGAATAAATAAATAAATAAATAAATAAATAAATAAATAAATAAATAAATAAATAAAAGCGCACAAGGATAAAAAGATAAAGATACATCAAAGGGTTAAGATAAACAATAGGTACATTTACAGCTTGTCTTAAAATTATCAAAATTAAAAGTGTTCAACCTTTTGCGAAAATCGTTTAAGTTTGTAGATTGTTTTATGTGAACAGGCAGTTGGTTCCATAAGTGTGTTACTCGATATGTAAAAGAATTATGGTAAAATCTGTTATTATACGAGGGTTGGATGAGGTTGTGACCCCCGTTCCTTAAACTATAACGCAAAGTACGTTGTTCAAATAAGTTTGAAATGTAGTTAGGCCCGTCGTTCTTAATGCAGTTGAATAAAAGATACAGCGACTGCTGGAATCTTCTGTTTTCAAGAGACTGCATATTAGCTAATGACAATGTTGTTTTGTTGGCATACAGCTATTTTGAGAAACGTTGTCGGAAAAAAAGCACAAAACTGCACAAGCCAATCTCGAAAGGTAGTATGGGTAGACGAATAGAGCTACTACACGTGTTGAATACTAATGAGATATAACAACAAAAATAAGTGAATTTCAGGTTCTTTCTTTTCAGACATGTAGAAACAAGGTACGTTTAGCCCCTCTGAAGTTTAGAAGAATTTTCCTCACTCAAAGACATGCGACGGTAAAAGTAAAGCTACAGATGTAGGCCCCTGAGAGGAAAAACAAATTTTCCACGTGCAAAAATACAAAACTTGTACATTTCCTCTAGGCCAATATACAAAAATTTGAGTGAATTAGACCCAGACCACCCTTGTCGCGTGCACTTTGATGCTTTTTTTCCGACATGTCATGTTGCCGTCGTATTTTGCTTAAGCTCCCTAATATGGCCAACGGCCGCATTCTGAAATCCCAACCCTGTACAACCCTTTATATAATTATAAGTTGCCCCCGTTAAAGCGGTCACTATAACCAAACACTCATAATTCATAATAAAGTCAGAGGTGTCAGGACCTTTGATAATAAAATAAATAAAAAATAAATGACTTAGTTTATTTGAGTGTCGATGTATCTAGCACTGCTGTGCTAACCGGGGACACTGTAAATCAGAGCTGGAAAGTGCTGGAAACCGTTGTGAGCCTCCTTAAAACACAAGGATACCACCATCTATACGACTAGGTATAGTTAACACTACAGCTGCCCCCGCTGTTAATCTATTTTTCTCAGCGCAATTTTTTTCTCCGTCAATTATTTCGCTTGATATTTTGGCTATTCTAGGATAAACTTCGGTAATATTCAAATTCAAATGTTTTAAAACTACCACTTAGGATCAGCCAATCATGGTTCATCTTGCGTCATCAATCACCAATCACATTACAGGAAATTTTATCACACCTACCGATACTACTTGCGGGCATTTTATCACACCTACCAATACTACTTGCGGTCCCACTTTGGCCAAGTCGAGATTTTGTCTGGTATATACTTCATATATATAGTCTATATACGCGCGGACTACAGTGATGCCTCCTCGGGTTTTGGCCTCTGGGCCAAAACCCTGCGGGGGCAATAATTTTTGTTGCTTGGAAACCAGTGAAAACTAAAACTACGACAAGTCTCACCAGTCTTTACAAAGACAACCTAATTTTTTAAAACTCTGTAGGTTATTTTTTACATTTTTATGATTAATTGAAGACTGTACCATAGTACTTGGTTTTGAGTTTACACTGTAAAATGCCAGTCATGACTCCTGGGTTTATTCAACAATAACAGCATTTGGGCGGTCTTATAACTGGGGGTGCTTATATCAAGCGGGAGAGGGCTAACAAGTGAAAAATGAGATGTTGGGCAACAATGTAAGAAAATCACAGAGTTCTGTGAAGGTATTAGTAATTATTGCCCCCGCAGGGTTTGGCCCAGAGGCCAAAACCCGAGGAGGCATTGTAATCCACGCATATATAGAGTATATATATATAGTATATACAGGAAAAATCTAGATTTGACCAAAGTGGGCGCGCAAATAGTATCGGGAGTTGTGCAGAATGCACGCAAGTGGGTATCGGGAGGTATGATAAAATTTCCTGTACGGTGATTGGTCAATGATGACGCAAGTAAATGATGATTGGGTGATGATGACAACCCAAAGCGTGAGCACGTGCACAGATGACAACAAGTCAACAAACGACGCTTGCAAACGTTGATTGCAGTTGGGTAGCCTTTTGAGTTGAGGATATTTTGCAGTTTCTTCAAGCTTTATTGATAGCTTTATTGATTTCACATGTCTAGAAGCCGAAACTTACGCAATTGATATGATCAAAAACAAGAATAGTACGTATTGGTCTAGAAATTTCTCTTGTTAGCGTGTTACGAGCAGCTCTTGTTCGCTCGCAGGATTGACAGACTCAATCCGAAATTGAGATTTGTCAGGCACAAATCACACTTTACACGAGGGGTTTGAAAGACTCGGGCCACAACCAAGGTGTAAAGTTAACAGCTGCAATAAGTTCAAAAAGAGTTATAGAAGGAAAATTTTTAAAAGATAATGCAAACATTGAAACTCGCAGAGAAGTAACTTAAGAAAGTTTTCAGTTGAGACATACAAGTATAACTAGCCAGCTGTTGGTCCAGTGCTTTCGGCTTTTAGCCGGAACATCATACTGATTAAATAAAACTGAAAACTCAAGTGGTAGAATTAAGATAAAAGACTTGATCAGTCTTCAGGCATTTAAATAAAATTTGTAACTGAGACTTGTCAAGAAGGAAAGAGAATTCAAAAGAGTACTTGTCTGAGATCATCAAAACTCATGGCAGGCGTTTACATTTACAGAGGTGAGAAATCTTTTGGCATCCATTTCGAGCTCAGCTGCCAAGTTGGTCATTGTTGCTTGAGCTCCCAGCCCTAATATATTGAAACAAAGAACTGGAAACAACTTGTCTCAATTGGCATTTTTAAAACGTTTGGCTATTACCAAAGTTTATTCTCACTGAGATCACTCATTACAGCAAAAAAAAGCAAAATGATCTCAGGAAGTTCGGGATGCGTTCGTGTAATTAAATTTATGTAATTATTAATCCTTCAGAATTTTTGCATAATTTGCCTTAATTGTTTTACTTATCTACTGGGCATCAACAATTCATACTGAAAGTTTGTTTTAAATGGCACATCCTTGTCCCATGATCTTGAAAAAGAGAAGGCCAGGAACAGGTGATAATTTGTGAGCAGAGCACGAGAAAAATAAGTGTTTTCTTCTGATTTATCGCAAGACTGTTCCAAACAGAAAACTAATTTTCAATCAATTAAGAAAATAGAATAGCCAAAATATCCAGCGAAATAATTGACTGTAGTAACGGATGCACTGAGAAAAAAAGGATAACAGCGGGGCAGATGTAGCACAAGAAACAAAGGGCTCTGGAGACAAAGGATTTCCAGTCCTAGATTCTGGGACTTCTGGTCTTCATGTATGCAGTCACAATGTTTCTATATACTATATGGGAGAGTCGTGACATCTTTTACTTCCACTCGGGGTTTCTTTGTTTCAAACAAACAATCAAAAAATTCAAATTAATTAAAAAAACCATGTCCCCAGAGCCCTTTGTTTCTCGTGCCAAGACCCCACTGGCTATGAGAAGCAAACACATAGTGATGTATGCCCTTTCAGCAAAAAAAATAGTTTGTAGCCTTCAGTTGAGTTTTGAAACATACCATGCCTTCAAGTACTTTTCCAAATACAACATGTCTTCCATCTAGCCAGTTTGTTTTTACAGTTGTAATGAAGAACTGTGAACCATTGGTATCTTTACCAGCATTAGCCATACTCAGCCAGCCAGGGCCATAATGACTCAGCTGGAAATTCTCATCCTTAAAACGGTCACCATAGATGCTTTTACCTGTGGTAAGCAAATGAAATTCCCAAGTTTTTTAAATTTGAGAAATGACTAAAGACAACAAAATACAGATACCTGATCTACTGTAAATAAAACTATTTTTAATGGTCCTACCTCCAGTTCCATCCCTATTTGTAAAGTCACCACCTTAGTATTAAGGAGAAAGTAATTAGTTCTGCAATTTGTAAGTGACTGAATAGAATGATAAATCAAAATTGTTATTAAGAATGTATTACAAATCATAACAATTATAATGTACCTTGAATCATAAACTGGTCAATGACACGGTGGAAAATGCTACCCTTGTATCCAAAGCCTTTCTGTGTTAATAAAAATAAAAACTGGGCATAAATTTATAAAACAAACTTGAAGGAGGGAATAAATGGGGTTAACTGCTTAGCATACAATTAGCCGGTATTAGCAGGTGTTCCCATACAAAAGAGGTTTTTCCAAACCAAAGAATGGGTTGGAATGTTTACTATTCAGTTTAGCAAACAATGCTTTTTTGCTATTTTTACCGTATAAATAAAAATATGAACTGACAAAGATATAAAAAGAAAATAGGCTTTTAGTGTGTGTGGTACTTTTATAATAACTCATTTTACTTAGCAGTCATAGTTTTGAGATTTTGTTGTACAATGAATAACAACATTTTTTGAGGTACAATTCACAACCTGAGATTTTAGTTTCAGGGTTTTCAAAATGGAAAAAAGTATCAGGAGGAAATTGGAAAATAGCCGGAGCACCAATGCGCCGCGCTAGCGGCACTGGGCGGCAAAGCCACCCATGGGGAGGGTGCGGGAGGGGGTCTCCCCCTCCTGCAGGGGGGGGGGGGGTATGGGGCGCCTCCCCCATAAAAAATTGAAAATCTGCATGCTCTGAGGTGCATTCTGGTGCATTTTCAGGACCAAAAAAATATTTTTTAGGTCGTTGTACACTTTATTATAACCTAGAGTTTTTTTGAAAATTATTTTTACTCATACATATTACAATGTTTTTCCCATGTTACATATTACAATCGAATAAAAATTGACCTCTTTCCCTCATCAGTACTTCATTGACCTGTTATAACATGAATCAACTTTTGAAATTTTTGCAGTCAGAGTTTTCCTACTTATTGAAAATAAAGATGAACAGTTTCATGACCAACGCGTTAAAGAAACCAAACATAGTTATTTCGGCCTCACGTAATGACCTCGCCAATACAAAATTTGAGTCAAAGGCGGAGATCTTTACTTTTATTTTTTAGCGCTACATACAAGCTCCGTAAATAATGCATTGTTAGCTAAATTTCAGTCGATTAGATAAATCAATTTTATTCCGCGGGCACAACTGTTTTAACTGTTGTTTAGTTATCAAAGTAACAATGCTCTGCTAAACAAACAATTTCAGTAATGCATCAGTCAATTCCAGCAGTGCCCTAATGTTGCCCATCCCGGGGGTGGGGCATTTGCGTACCTCGGGTTGACCCCCGGGCATTTGACACGTGGTTTCGAAACCGTGGAGTGAGTCGCGTATTCGTGATGGAGGCGTTTATAGGCCAAGACGTGGACTACGTTGCAGATTAGCTAGTCCATGAAGGACTAGAGAAGCTCGTGGATGTTTTTAAACGTATATTTTCTGAAATTTAGACATTTCTTCATTGTCAAGAAGCAACAACTTGTATTATATTCTTATATCACCTATCGAGAGACTGAAAACAATCAACCCGGGAGCAGGGCATTTGCCCGGTTCCCTCATCCCCACCCCGGGGAATTTACCAAAGAAATGCTAATGCCCGGGGGTCAGCCCGGGGGGGGGGGGGGGGGGGGGATGGGCACTGCTGGAATTGACTGATGCATAAAACTCCACGAAAACAAAAGGTTAAGTGAGCCGTAACATGTGGCGCGACGTAGTCGCGACAAGTCTGGCCGTGTCTGCTCCGTATAAAATTAATTTTCCATAAAGAACTGTAAAACATTCAGTTTCATCTGGTTTACTAATGATGAAGACTTGAAATTAAACTTTAAGTCTCACAAAAATCTTAAAAATGCCTTGGCTTATATCAAAAGTTACATTTGAACAAATTTGTGTCGGCATAAAATTTATTTAATCGCTGGAGTCTGCCACTGGTCACATTCACGAAACGGCGCCTCGGGAAACCAAACGTTGGAAATAAAAGCATCCCTTATAACAAATTGCCTTGTTGACAATAAATAATTCAACCTAAGTGATACAATATTGTTTTCAAGCAATGTTTCATTCATAACAAGCACCAAAACTTATTTTCTGATCGACCTGGTCGAGACTGGGGGATTGTAAACAGAAACCCGGCGAACACTAAACAATTTGCATTTTAAAAAGTGTTTCATACCAGCAATCTCCTTTCTTTGATGTTTGAACCCAAACTGGGTTAAAAGCGGCTGTGATTTCTGCCTTTTCATCCGGTGACTGGGACCATTTTCTTAAAGAAAGCACCAAATAGAAAGCTCTGACGAATTCACATTCGCTTACGCAAGAAGAAACTAGTCACGAAAGGATCAAATGTCAGTCTTTCGCGGGAAAACGCAAATGGCTCCCGTTCCACGTTGAATGCTGTTGAATAAAAGAGCTACGATTTCTGATGCTGGAACGCGATCAATGGGCAAGAACAAAATATGTTATCTTTAACTTAACCCATAGGAATTGCAATTTTTTTTTTACTATTATTTTTTTTAATTTTGACTTCTAAAAAGTACCCGGCGCTAACGCTCGAAGTAGCCGGTGACTTGCGTCGGGCGCCGGTTACTTTTGAAAACCCTGTAGTTTGCAGTTGTAATTTTAGTTACTAGATCAAGGCATTGTCCCAGGATTTTCTCTCACCCTTTCAATTCAATTCCACCCCTTTTTATTGAAATTTGCAGGTTATAAACATTTGAACATTTTTGTTGAAAACGTCCTTTCAAAATGAATTTCAAATGCTGCAGAGTGGCATGAAACAAGAAAAAGTAAGAGAGCTTGGGGTAAATTGCTTCAAGCAGGAATATTTGATTGGAGAGGACCCAAGGAGTGACAAGTGACTACCAAAATTTTGAGATCCACACTCAGGATCAGTGGGACCTGGAAACACTGCATCTGTTCCTTGATTACAATTATCATGCTGCCTGGTGAACAAATTTCATTTTAAAGAATTCAAAAAAACATTTTTTTGCTTACATTGCAGAAGGACAACATCTGCAGCTCTTAAAAGTTGTAAATTTGTACAGATTAATTACTAATCTTCTTTCGTGATGTTTGCTGACTAACTACAAATAGACCACAATACCCATGGCCTTCATTCTCATAGACCATAGAAATGACATCAAAATGTTCAAAACTCGAGTGGAACCATGAGCTGTTAGTGGTTCAAGATCTTGGGAGAAGAAAACATACAGCGTGGCGATTGTTTTTCTTTTCTCCCACCTGGTGGATTCAGCCAAAAAGTTGTATGATTCATGATGATTCACGACAATAATGCAGCTTTGCTGTCTCTTGTAACTTTACTAATAAAGCTGATTTGAATACTCCTGAAGTGGAAATACAGGCAAGGCAAAATTATGCCATTTTGGTGGCCCTGTTGCAAAAACAAAGCTAATTGGTAAAAAATTGTCCTGGTAACCAAGCTGGAGTGCTGATGTGGAAAAATTTTCATCCCATTTGCTAAGATCTCGGTTGCAGGAACTGATCTTGGTTACTGGCTGCCTTCTCATTTGAACCACATCAAATTTTTTACAAAGGAAATAGGAGTGAGGTCGGATCTCAGTATCTGGGCCAGCCTGGTCAAATGAACACCTACTATACCAGTAACCCCTTCCAAAGCTTCAATCCAAGACAAATTTTAACAGAAAAACTCAAATCATTTTTTATGATGAAAGATTTTGCTGATCAAATTTGAGAATGGTACATTCACTGGAAAGTGGGCATATGATTGACACTTACATTTTTTTACTGTTGGTGTGAGTGAAAAAGACATGTAACTGAACAAAAGCACACGTGTATTAACTGTGACGGGAATAAATGCGCCGAGTTTGGACGAGGATCAAATATAAAGCAAGTGGACCAAGTGACACGTGATGAGAGTTGAGAACATGGAATCGCAGCAATTAGGTATAATCACCTTAAAGGGGCACTGTCACGAGCATAACTTCAAAAATGCAACAGCCCCAAAACATGTTGACACCACTGGAAACCTATTAACAGTGGTCAAGTATTCTTAAAATTGCTTTATCAGTGTACTAAATAAAAATAATATATAATATTTTAAGAGGAGGCCTCCAATCACCTAGAGGTGGTTTTCAGGAGGGTCCTCTGAGAAAATAAATGTCAAACCTTTAAAATACATTAAAATCTAAGATACAATAAAAAGGACAAAACCTATGTGGTAATAAAAACTAAAAATATCTAAAACTGTAGCTAACTAAGATTAAAACTAGAACAAGAGATACTGAAGCTAAATATAGAGTGATATCACTCTGATACCATCGGGAGCTTTTGATCTCAACTTGAAAAAGTCAGCCTGACTTTTTCAAGTTCTGTCCTTGTGGTTTGGAAAAATTGATGAAAATTATTTAGGGTCACCCTCTTCTTTAAACAATTTGCTAGATATCCTTCCCTTTCAGTTCTAGGAGCATTTCCTGCATGGTTGAAAGTACTAAGTCGTAATTTTGGTGCCATTTTACTAAAAATGCCAAAAAATGTCCGTGACAGTGCCCCTTTAACATGACTAAATAGGTACATTCACTTTGTTTCTTATAAGCTTTCGAACCAATCTTACCTCATGTGTTGCAAGTTCGTAAAAATTTTGAGCAGTCTTGGGTACATTTTCCCCGAATAATCCAATGACAATTCTGCCAGCTTTCTCGCCGCCGACCTCTATATCAAAATATACTTTCTTGGTAACAAAAGGATCTTTATCACTATCTGCTTTAGCGCCAAAACAGGCACAAGCCATCACCACGAAATACAACAACGAAGACATCTTGCCAAGTGAATGCAGCACCAGACAACTGGAGGAGATTTCGTGTTTTGAATGAGGGAATTCAGGGAGCGTGGACCAATCATCTTCTTGATTATCGTCAACCAATAATATTTCGACAACGCTTCTTTTGGGTGTCTTTGTGTGTAAGATCGAGAAAGAGCTGGTAACTGGGCATCTTTTTTCGGTGATTTTCTCGCCTTATTTTAACTATTCACTTCTGCAGAAAAAAATTAATACTCTCGAGAAGCGAAAACGCGGAAATTTCTATTTTCCGAGGCGATCATGAAGAACATGCACAAAGATTATAAAACTGCGTTCGCGGTTGCTCCCTCTTTGGACTCTTTGCATTGTCCTCTTTCTTTTTCATACTGACTTCCGGTTGCACATTGTAAGTCACGCGCGCAAAGCATCATTATTCTCTTTCTGGTCTGGCTGCTTGAATGTTGAATGTCTTTTCGAGCTCGCACAATAATGAAGATTGCTGTGGTAGTCACTTTTGCTATTTGCGTTTTGGTTTTCCTTCTTCTACCCGACAATTCGCAAGCTGGGAAAACGAAAAAAGGTCCTTTGGTAACGCAAAAGGTTGGTATTCCTCGCTATTTTTTAGAACAATTTGCCCTTGTTCGGATCCATCGATAAACTTTTTTTTTATATGAAAGCTTGTATTAAGCTGAATGTCCTCTTAAATTATTTAAAATATTTATTTCTATATTTTCTTTCACCATAATGGTCTTTGTAGGGCCGGGATGCAAAGATCAGCATATAAATTTCATCTCATTTCTGTATGTGGCATCCCTGCTTAGGTGTGATGTGCTTAATAATCTCAAATCCAAACCCTGGTTTCAAACCCTGTAGTATTCATTTTTTAATGCGGGTATCAGCGGCCATCCCGGGGGGTCGACCCCCGGGACACCCACGGGCATGGTCGGAGATTTGTTGAAAAACCTTGCCCGAGAGCCTGGGGCATTTGCGTTTTGGGGCAAACACCCCCGGCATCCTATCCACGGGATTTGCAGATGGTCTAGGTCCATAATGGTTAGGGACAATTCATCACAACGTCAAGCGCTCGATGACCACACTCGACCGATTGTTGATGGTTCGGCTTTCAGGCGAGTTATTTTCCATTGAATATCTACAAAATCTGCAAGTATAATTAAGCCATCCTCTTCAGGAAAACGCCGGAAACAAAGCCAAAATGTCTTTCAAACCAAGGATGGAACTTTTTGAAACATTGTGCTTTTATAAAATAAGTAGATGGCGTCAAGGGTGAGGCCAATGCGTTGAGAAGAATATTGAAAGGTTCTATCTTCTGACTGAATTTTTCGCCTATCCAAAAATTTTAATGATAATTATACTTAGCGTTTTCGTTCAGAGAGATATTTTCAATTTATGCTCAGAAAGTGGTAGATCATCGAGTAATCTATCAATTAAAACATTGTTCAGCGCATGAGTTTATAAAGAGATGTATAGAGTCTGTAGAGGCAAAGGATAACAAAGACGAGTACGTGAGGTTGTAAAGAAAGCACTTTTATTAATAAAATTGTAAGACTTCATTTTCTGCTTGTTCCTGACTACTCTCGTATTTAATACAGTGTATTTTTTGTCCTGTCTTTGACGATTGCAGGAAAAAAGCCCTCAGAAATTTGTTTTGCTTTTCGCTGAGATACGGCACGGCCTTGGGGGTGGGGATATTTGTCACAATGTTTAAGCTCCACCCCAGGGGCTTTAAAAAGCATTTGTTGGAGCTGATTTGACAAATGCCCCTGGGTCCCCGGGGGTCGAACCCCCGGGATGGCCGCTGATACCCGCATAAGCTCAAGCTAAAGTAGCCTGATTCTCAGACGGTCCAGGTTGTTTGCAGTAAGGCACTCTCTACCTGGGAGACAGTACCTGGCCGCGAGCAACTGGACTGTCTGAGAAACAGGCTAGAGTTAAAGTCTGTCAACAATTTCACTGAAAATGAAAGGTCTCTTTGAGACTAGGACTATTTTGCATTAAGTATGAGCAGCAGTACAAGCAGAAGTGATGAAAACTTTGGATAAGAATGCGTGACAATTGAAACAAACAAGAAATTGTTCAATGAGCTTGCAATTCGATTAAGTCCACATCTGTGCAATATTGATGCTCACTTTGTTCTTTGCTTTGCTTTTGATGAGTAATCTGGATCCACTTTTTGGCTGTTAAAGGCACAGTATGGTACAGTATTGTACTGTACCACACTGTGCCTTTAACAGCCAAAAAGTGGATCCAGATTACTCATCAAAAGCAAAGATTTAAAATAAAAGAAGGCTTTTGCTGAAACCAGTTGGTAAAATAGCCAGTATGTCTCTCTGTCCAGAAGACATGCAATGTTGTTTGTTGTTGTTTCTTCAACTCTAAATTGAAACCCTTATTTCCAAGTGTTAAGAGCACTTCATCCGAACACTCGCTGTCAAATTGCAGATGTTCATGTGTTCATATTTCTTTTGAGTGACATATTCATCACCTGAAACGTCATATTATTTCCTTGGAAATCGACCAACTGACCGACCAACTAACTGAATGAGCTTACCTACAATACTCCTCTAATACTTCTGCAGTTTTGCAAAATAGTTGTAAAAATTGTGATGGGTGGGATGAGGGGTGGTAGGAAGGCATTCAACCTATCAATGTAACCACCCAGGAACTATCCCAGACTAAAATTAAGATGGATACCATGCATTTATTTATTTTCTTTCTACAGTTTCAAAAATGTTCAGTTCTGTTATTGACATGGGATGAAAACTAAAGGTGCAAACTTAAAACCCAAATTATCTACTATGCCCTAGTTTTGCAGGGTTTTCAAAATGGAAAAAAGTATGAGAAGGAAATTGGAAAATAGCTGGAGCACCAATGCGCTGCGCTAGCGGCGCTGGGGAGGGTGCAGGAGGGGGTTTCCCCCTCCTGTAGGGGGGTATGGGGGCCTCACCCAGAAAAAGTTGAAAATTTGCATGCTCTGAGGTGCATTCTGGTACATTTTCAGGACCAAAAAGTTATTTTTTAGGTCGTTGTTCACTTTATTATAACCTAGAGTTTTTTTGAAAATTATGTTTACTCATACATATTACAATGCTTTTCCCATGTTACATATTACATCCGAATAAAAATTGACCTCTTTCCCTCATCAGTACTTCATTGACCTGTTATAACATGAATCAACTTTTGAAATTTCTTTTTGCAGTCAGAGTTTTCCTACTTATTGAAAATAAAGATGAACAGTTTCATGACCAACGCGTTAAAGAAACCAAGCATAGTTATTTCGGCCTCACGTAATGACCTCATGAATACAAAATTTGAGTGAAAGGTGGAGGTTTAATTTTATTTTTTAGCGCTACATACAAGCTCCGTAAATAATGCATTGTTAGCTAAATTTCAATCGATTCGATAAATCAATTTTATTCCGTGGGCACAACTGTTTTAACTGTTGTTTAGTTATCAAGGTAACAATGCTCTGCTAAACAAACAATTTCGGTAAAACTCCACGAAAACAAAAGGTTAAAGAATTTTATGTTAAGCGAGCCGTAACATGCGGCGCAACATAGTCGCGACAAGTCTGGCTGTGTCGGCTCCGTATAAAATTAATTTTCCATAAAGAACTGTAAAACATTCAGTTTCATCCGGTTTACTAATGATGAAGACTTGAAATTAAACTTTAAGTCTCACAAAAATCTTAAAAATGCCTTGGCTTATATCAAAAGTTAAATTTGAACAAATTTGTGTCGGGCATAAAATTTATTTAATCGCTAGAGTCTGCCACTGTTCACATTCACGAAACGGCGCCTCACAAAACCAAACGTTGAATAAATAAAAAGCATCCCTTACAAATTGCCTTTTTGACAATAAATAATTCAACCTAAGCGATACAATATTGTTTTCAAGCAATGTTTCATTCATAACAAGCACCAAAACTTATTTTCTGATCGACTGGGGGATTGTAAACAGAAACCCGGCGAACACTAAACAATTTGCATTTTAAAAAGTGTTTCATACCAACAATCTCCTTTCTTTGATGTTTGAACCCAAACTGGGTTAAAAGCGGCTGTGATTTCTGCCTTTTCATCCAGTGACTGGGACCATTTTCTTAAATAAAGCACCAAGTACAAAGCTTCCACGAATTCACATTCGCTTACGCAAGAAGAAACTAGTCACGAAAGGATCAAATGTCACTGTCATTGACTGGGATAGTACCCAACTGTAAGTGTTTATGTTTTTAATGCAGGTTTTCTTTGACATCACACATGGAGATGAAAAGTTAGGAAGAATTGAAATTGGACTGTTTGGAAAAACTGTGCCCAAAACCACCAAGAATTTTGCAGCTTTAGCATCAGGAGAGGTAAGACTGAGGATCTTCTGATAATGATTATTTTGATTTGGTAACTCTCAGCACCCTATCAGACCTAACAATGTATCATACTAGTTAATCTTGCACCCTGTGCTCAGACTGTCTTACCCTCGAGGAAAGAGTATTTCATAGAATCAGCAAAAGCCCTTCTAATATGGACATTCTATCATCATCATCATCATCATTGATCATCATCATTGTCAATCATTAATATCAGAACTACTGCAGCAGGGGTGGTGAACAACAGTCACATACATGTATCAATTGGGCAATGTTACATTTTTTTTCAGAAAGGATTTGGCTACAAGGGAAGTAAATTTCATAGGGTGATCAAAGATTTTATGATTCAAGGTAAGGAGTTTATACTTATGCCCCATACATTATCTCTCAGCAGTGTAAGTACATTCCTCACCTACCTGACTATTGATGGGCTTTATATCTTATTTAGTAAATAATTGAAGAAATACTGTCTAGAACAGGAATTATCCACAGGGATGTAGGTTAAAGCTGGGAGCTAGGTAAAACACCCGTCATTTGTTGTATGAATTTCAACACCTATAAAGGCTGGGAAATATTACCAATACCTGCCAGAAAAATTTCCACAAGTTTCAAATCTTAGCTACTGGTACAGGTTGATAAGTTTTAATAAATTGACCTGCTGGAGGTTTCTTCATGCAAGAATTATTAAATTTTCACAACTGAGGTATGAATTGCATTTCCTTTTCCTAAGTTAAATAACCTGGCCCCATGAAGACTTGAACTTAGGTCACTGGATTGAAGTGGTGGAAACATCCCCACTTCACCACCAAGGCCAGCTCCCAGGTTTACCAGTCCCTTACACTAGTGATTGAATGCAAACTTAAGCTAACCAAAGTGCTATTTTGGTTAACTGGAGTGGTGAGTATAACAACCAAGTGAGGTATCACTCTGTCCAACTTGCTGAGCACATGCAGTTGCATCGTGTGTCAAATTTCTGACACATTTTAGGGGCTTGGCAACTATATACACACGTACCCATGTGCGTACCTACTGAAATCTAAAAAAATATACATTTATTGGCGAAAGGTCTCTTTTATTATTAAAACGTTGAGCACACTGCAAAGTGACATGGAGATCACAAGGGGCCAGTTCAATGCTGAGGTCAAAAGATGGAAGCACAAATGAAACGGCAACTGTGAGGCCCAGTTCAGACGTTGTGCCTCTGCCGTGCCGAACTAAATTCAGGAATTAAGTTCGACAAAAGCACGGCAGAAGTACGGCGTCTGAATCAAACTTAAAATTAAGTTCAGCAAAGCAATTAAGTTCGACAAGCTCTGCCGTGCTATATGACTCTGGCATGGCAGTGATTGAAACATCGCGCTTCTGCTGTGCCAAACAAAATTAATAAATTATATTAAATGTATTTTGACGGGGTAGTTACGGCGCCATTTTTGTTTGATCAACGCTGACTAATTGTTACGTGACTTTAGTAAGTCCTGAATTTGGCACGACCTCTGCATCAGAGTCGTGTTTGTGCCGTGCTACAGTCGAACCTATTACAATTAAGTTCGGCACGGCAGAAGCACGACGTCTGAACTGGGCCTGAGAATGAAAAGCCTCAAGCTTACAGCGGATTCAGGTTTAGTGTTGTCACGTTGTCATGTTGTAACGGTTGAATTGATTGCGTTGCGAGGCAAAATGACAGACGTTGCTAGGCAGTAATGATGACCTTGTGTCTGGGAAAAAGCATGTTGTAGTTTTCCCAGGCAGAATGTTTGCATCCCGCCTAGCAATGTCTGTCATTTTGCCTCGCAACGCAAATCAATTGGCCATGTTCTAAACGAGCAGGGGACTGGGTACGAACATATTTTTTCTTGGTACAAGCATTCAATATCAATTGAATTGAAAAATGGGGCACGTCATCTGAAAGAGCATCCAAAAATTAGTAAATTCACCAAATTTGATGGTTATTGGTTTAAACGCAAAGGCATGGTACACTTTCAAAATAAGAGAGCTTAGTATGGATTGGAGGACGCCTGTCCCTCCAATCCATACTAAGTGTACCATGCCTTTGGGTTTAAATCAATAACCGTCGAATTTGGTGAATTTACTAATTTTTGGATGCTCTTTCAGATGACGTGCCCCATTTTTCAATTCAATTGATATTGAATGTTTGTACCGAAGAGAAAATGTGTTCGTACCCAGTCCCCTGCTCGTTTAGAACATGGCTAATTCAACCATTACAACGAACGCGATAACTGAGACCGTTAAACACTCAACCTGAATCCGCTGTATGTCAAGACTCTCGATTTCACAAGCCCCCAGCTCTATCCAGGCATATATGTGGTCCTGATCACTCTGGTCACATATCCTGTGTCTACCTGCGCTGCTGAACGCAGTTTTAGTGGCACAAAGAGATTAAAAACCCCTCTTTGCAGCACTATGAGTGCAAAGAGGTTGTCCTCCCACATTCATAATAAGCATAAGGAGGCTCACATTGAGTGTGGTTTTGGAATTTGCCTATCTGAAGGGGAGATGTCTTTCCCTTTGCTTGTTAACACTGGAAAAAAACTGTTAATTAGTCTCTCCTATTAAACCTACTTAGTAATTGTCCCAATGGTTAACATTTAAACAACATAAGTTGCTAAATACTTAAGTTACTATACTAAACACATGTTTGTATGTGTGTACATAGTTGCTATACCCCTTGAAACCTCACTTGGTTGTTATAGTCACCACTAAACACCATGTTTTGATTTACATGTATGAAACTGTCCCCAGGAAGATGTGGGAAATAGCATTTCTGAGTCCTGGGGACCCATGCCCTCAGACCTCCCTAGTGGCTTGCACCTTTGTAGCTTGCTCAAATTGCTCTTTTGTGTGTACACCATGACAAATGCATGCTACGCCACTGCATTTGATGCGAGCAAATCGGCTTTTACCAGATGTTTTCTCCTGAGAGTTGAGAAGAACTTGCTTCAAGTTCTGCGACTACATTACTTTACTTTATTTTTTTTTTTTGTAGGAGGGGACTTCACGAGAGGAGATGGAACTGGAGGTAAAGCTGATATGAAAGTAACTACCCAAAATTGTATTTGAAATTACAAATGAACAGTGAAAGGCGGCTCAAATAGCACCTGTGTTCCTAGACTAAAAATATCTTACACTGTTGCATGGTTGGTTCCTTGTCCTGAGCCGGGGTGGGATTAGCTATTTCAACTCTTATGCTAAATTGTTTCTGGTTGAAAATTGTGATGGTTAGTAATAAGCAGACATCAAATATGAAAAGAAAAACGTACCTCAGGCCTGTAATATGTGCAGGTATATATAATAATGAAAAAGGTATCCTTGAATGGATTAGTTTAGCCTTCACATGATTTCACTCATGTGCTGCTACTTTGCTCTCTAACACATAAATGTACAGCCATGAAGGAAGGTAGTTTTAAATGCCCTGTGTAAATCTTGTTTGTTTGAATAGAGAATTTTGTATTTTTATTTTGCTTTCCCCCTTCTCATTGCCTGCTAGCAAAAAATAAAACAGTGTCTGAATGATACGAGAAAACAGACAAGTGATGGCAGGGTGAGAATAATGCAGGGTATGATTGTATATTAGTAGAATCATAAACAACAATAAGCTAATGTTGCTCCTTGTCTCAGCATTTAAATAGTCTCTTCCGTGTGTTCAGGCTCCGAAGGAATCTCGTGAAATACTCAAAGATTTATTCTCCATCACCAATCCAGGTAAAAGCATCTATGGGGAAAGATTTGATGACGAGAATTTCAAGCTGAAGCATTACGGCCCTGGCTGGCTGAGTATGGCTAATGCTGGTAAAGATACCAACGGTTCACAGTTCTTCATTACAACTGTAAAAACAAACTGGCTAGATGGCAAACATGTTGTGTTTGGTTTAGTTCTTGAGGGCATGGTGAGTTTAATAATCTCTTATTTTTCCTCACGCTATACAGCTGTAAAGAACATAACATTCACCGCTAAATGTAGTCTTTCTCAAAGTCATTCGCTTCTCGCTTCTGGTTTACTAGTTTGTTCTTCGCCCTTTCAGATCTGTAAGCAAGTTTACACTACTTGATGATTAATCCAAGTCACAGTTTTTTAGATGTAGTAAAAAAAGGGAGTTACATGAAGGCAAAAAAGCAAGCAACTGTTCAGTAGGAGATCAAACAAACAACAGCTGTGACAGCTAGCCTGAGCTGGGGTCCATTCTCGTTCCCAGTGTCCCTATTAACCTCTGGGGCCCGGGGCACGTACAACAACTGGCTCTGAGGAGCAGAATTTTAACAATGAGAATCTGAAATCTAGCCAATCAAATGAACCGCTTTAAAATGCCTTGGGGTTGATTTTCCGCGGAGTCACCTCATACCCCAGACTCTGCTGGCTAAGAGGAACAGGCAGCTCTGAGGACAAGAATGAGCTGGGATCCTGTTTGCTCAGGAGAGATGAAGGAACACTCTAGATACGATATGCTCAACAACAAAAAAAACGTCTTATTTCTCTCCCTGTATTTTCCTCCCAAGCCAGCCGTGTAATATCGGTTTTGTTCAAAAAGTTTTTTGGTTGGTTTATCTCGGGAAACGGGAGGGTGGCCACATGGGATTTATTATTGGAGGGAATTTTGCGTGTCAAAAATGTTTCGACGTATATTTTGGGATGGAATTTGGGTCTGGAAAATGTTAGGAGCTGCATCAACAAAGTGCGTCATGCTTTCTAATCATAACTATATGAAGCACAACAAGTTCGAATGTCTCTGAACAATACAAAAATACAAACCAACCGGGGGCTTAGAAACGGAAGAGTTTTTTTTTTTTGCTTAACTTAACTATGAGGCCTTGGGCGTTTATTCGGTGGGGATTTTTTCGGATGGATTTAGATGTCCTAAATTTGGGAAAAGTTATATCCTGGGACTTATTCGATTTTCTGCCCTCTGTCAAACCCGCAGTAATTTATTTCTGGTTCAGATTATTGAATATAAACGTTGGAATTTTTCCAGAGTCCATTTTACTTCTGTCGTTTCCTCTTGCTTCCATTGTAAAATTGCACTTTTCAAAAATTCTCTTTGTAGGATGTGGTGCGAAAGATAGAAAACGTGGATGTGGACGGAAGCACCCCAAGGAAAGAAGTTAAGATCGCAGACTGTGGAATTATAGAAGTAGATAAACCTTTCAACGTGGAAAAGGAATCTAATATATAGCTGACGTTTTTATAGTGAAGGAAGGATTTATCCGATCCATTGTCTGTTTTACAATTCATGGGAGTTTTAATAAAAAATCTGATACGTTTGATTTGACTAATTTATCTGGTAACTACTAAACGCGCATAACGCATTGTAGATTTAATTGCGTTCGACGAAGGAGAATGCTCTCTAGTCGGTAATCAGTCCAGTTTTTATGGACTATATATCGTTGTCAATTTGGCCCCCCAAGAAACATTTTTCAGGGGCGAATGACATCATCTCCATGCCATGTGCTTATGTTTTGCTGTTTGGAGTGATTTCTCTCGACAAAATTGTCCTCTGTTATGGTCTGTTATCGCTGCTGTTTGGAGGGTTTTCATCCAAGATAGAAGAGTTTTAATCAGCCACCGAACGTCGTAAAAGGAGTGTAAATCGAGTAACTTGATTCGTTGTTTTATAGGCAAGGTAAACCAGCGCCAACGTGTGGCGTCATACGAGCGCGCTCAAATAAAAGGGCATGCGCAGTTCAATTCTCGTCGGAGGTCGTAAAAACCTGACTTCGGCTCAAAATTTCTCAAAAACCTACCATACAACCCATAATGAAATTTTTACAATCAATATCAACTTTTTGGGGTGAATCGCGTCAACAGCCAAAATTTTAAAAAAATCTGTAAGACAGATTTTGAGCTATTTTTTAAAAAGGCAAAAAAAAAAAACAGACTTAACTTTTTGCAAAAAATCTGTCTTGCAGATTTTCAATTTATTTTGCATGAATGTTTTGTCTGGTTCAATTTATAATGTCTAAATATCTGAGGCAGGGTCATACGGGCAGATTTTGAGAAAAACGCCATTGAAACTACAAGTGCCCAGTCTCCTCTTAAGCACTCGGATATTCATTTTGGCTGTTACTAGCGTCTATATTGCTCCAATGTCTCCTATATTGGTTGTAGGATGCAACAAACAGTAATAAGTGAAAGCTAAAACTTTTCAGGACATTTTACAAAAGAATTAAAAGCTGGGCTCATTTACCTCCTCAAAACTGTAGCAAGCCACCTTGAACGGGTGACTCTACCATGTCCACGAAATTGGTCGAGAGTCCGCGTTCTTGGTGCTGACCAAAAGAAAAGCGGGCTCTCGGGACGAGATTTGTGCAGAGTCAATGCAGAGCTATTCTTCTGCTCATTAATCTCTTCTCTTTGCCGTTGCCGTCGTAGCTTGCGGGCGTGTTTAAAACATGAAATGGCGAAATATTACAGAGTACTGCCCTAATCAAAAAATAAAAGCTAACCGTAAGCAAGATTCGTTTCGTTTCGGGTTTAAGTACATACAGTACCTACAATCATGGACAAAACTGTTGGGACACTTTTCAACCCCCCTCCCCCATTTCAATGTTGTCAATGTTGTTACGTTGGTCAAAACAAAGTCGGGCAAATTGTAGACCCCAGGAAACAACATTGACTCTGGCTCTTATCTTTAATATCATTTCGCCATTTCGTGTTTTAAACACGCTAGAAGTTTGCTAAAGCTCCTTAATGAGGTCTAATGACAGTGTTGGTTCATGGTTGATTTATTTGTCTTATTTTAAATAAAGGCTTATGCATCAGTCAATTCCAGCAGTGCCCATCCCCCCCCCGGGTTAACTCCCGGGCATTAGCATTTCTTTGGCAAATTCCCCGGGGTGGGGATGAGGGAACCGGGCAAATGCCCCGCTCCCGGGTTGATTGTTTTCAATCTCTCGATAGGTGATATAAGAATATAATACAAGTTGTTGCTTCTTGACAATGAAGAAATGTCTAAAATTGAGAAAATATACCTTTAAAAACATCCACGAACATCCACGAGCTTCTCTAGTCCTTCATGGACTAGCTAATCTGCAACGTAGTCCACGTTTTGGCCTATAAACGCCTCCATCACGAATACGCGACTCACTCCACGGTTTCGAAACCACGTGTCAAATGCCCGGGGTTCAACCCGAGGTACGCAAATGCCCTACCCTCGGGACGGGCAACATTAGGAAATGCCCCGGGGTTGCCCGGGGGGGATGGGCACTGCTGGAATTGACTGATGCATTATTATTTCAACCATGGGTACGTTCTAAGGATTTTCTAAAATGTTGGTTTGCTCAGCGTCAATATTCTTATGAAAAGGTTCTTATCATCTGCTTTGTCTTCGATCTCTCTACAAACGCATCTTTATTATTTTGAAAGCAATTTCCATGCAACATTTTAAACTGATTGTTAGAGACCACAACTTTAAATATATAGCGCAACTGAAGCGCAACTACACTGACCTGTGAAAGTTTCCAAGAATTGTCAGGGCTTTCTGAGAAATTTAGGTTTTCTTCTCGCCGATTGGACAGTTCTTGTTCCTGTTTACATTTCAGGCCGCAAAACAGTTTCTGATTGGCTAATTGTTCAGGAGGCTTGTCAAAACAAGATTCCGGGAAGAATATTCGATGAAACAGGAGCCATAATCTGGGATGCAAGCAATATCTTGTCTTGAAGCAAGTTTCGATCATTTTTACAACCTAAAAAGAAGCATGTCTAGTGGGACGGTACGTGTTGTGGTAACGTTTTTCAGCGGAGTCGTTTCCGCGTATATATTCAGTGTTGTCATTGTCACTATTTGTGAATTGGGAAAGGGAAACGAAACGATTTTAACTTACATATTTCACCGACAGTGTTTTGAGAACATTTATTTCAGGTGTTTCTTTATAACGTTAATTCCTCCCTTTCCATTTCATGGGCTAAAGTAAAACTTATTCAGTTTAAGATAGGTAGGCATATATGATTTACCAGTGCACAAAATATGTAGTTTATATACAGTAGATGCATTATCACGAAGAAGGATATTTTAAACATTTACGGTTATCAGTCGAATTTGTAACTCGGTTCCTTGACGAAACTGACTAAGCAACTGAGCTGAATGTATTTTTCTGTGGATACATTGGGGAAGGTATTTACTTAGCTCGCCGGGTAAGATCAGTTCGGTGGAAGGACCGATGCTAGCAGGACATAATTTCATGTACGAATCGGCGTATCTGAACGTGTCTCACAATGCAGAATCGTGCGGGGTTCAAGATAAAAATTAATATCGTGAAATGTTGGAAAGTGGTCGTGTAAGGGGTGCCGGGTTCATAGAAGAGTGGGTTTAAATGGAAAATTTGCATCATACCTAGCTTAGGTCAAATAATTTGAGACAGTTACAAGATTCTTACTAAGGGGCGAAAATCCTTACAACAGACGCGCGCGCGTGTAAATGGTCCTTAGTCATGTCGTAAGGATATGAGGCATGCGAGAAAGTCGTACCGTGGAAAATGAAAATAGGCCCTCATGATATTGTTGTTTTAAATAACAGACACCATATCAGGGAAAGAGGCGTTGTTTTGGTGAATACAGATGTCCACAGTGTAACCGCTTGTGGATGAGCGCCAACAGTTGGGCCAACACTGGTCAGCAGTGTCAGAGTTGTAAAATCGTTGTGTACCCGCACACGCAGCGTCCCTTAGAAAAACCCGAGGGACTTGACGTTGGTGATACTTCTATAAGACACCCGCAACACTTGTGTGAGAAATGCAAGAGGCTTGGTCACTTCTGTGGAGATCGTTATCGCTAGAGAACAGCTGATCGTGAATTTACTGCCATTAGAGACTGGTCAAGCATTTTCATAATGAGCTTTAACAAATGTTGGCGCCTTGCTTTGGTTTTGTGTTTCTTTCACAGTGTGTTCAGATAAATGATAAATAACTTCCACGTGGCACGCTGGCGCAGGATAATCACTTTACAAGGTGAAGATTAAAAGTTTTATCCCGTCAATTCAACTCCAGCTATTGTACTGAAGGTGCTCGAAATTGAAAATTTTCTTCGGATGCATCGCATTAGAAGAGAATTAATTTCTCATGACTTCTGTTCGCTATTGTAAGAACTGTTTATAGTGATGTGACGTTCTTGCTGATGTAAAGTAATGATGAATGTAGACATCTCAGTATTTGCATTACTTAAATGATCTAATAAACGCCCCCTCAAATAAACGGCTTGTATCTAATAAGCGCCCCCCTTAAGGTACAAACTTTGTATTAGATGCTGCCCTCTAATAAACGCCCCGTGTCTAATAGACGCTCGCCCCCCCCCCCCCCCCCCCCACAACCTCCCCACCAAGAATCGCCTTAATAACCATCGTAGAGGTCAACGATGCCAACATGGTTGGCCCTGATGACGGTATAGACATCGATATCAAACTATGAATGACATCTGGGCAGATTGAATTGGTCTCCTACTCACAAACTCTGTTTCCTATCTTACTATGCGAACAAACAACGCCTCCTACTTGTTCTGTTGACGTTAAAGTGAAATAAACGCCTCATATCTATTTACCCCCTCCTAGGGCCGGTGAAATTTAATAGGGACCGGGGTTAGATTACGTCTGCAACGCAGTCTAAACCTCGTTTGGCCCGGGCTTGGTAGCAGGGCAAAACACCTGTGAGTGCCACTCGAGGATAAAGAGTTGATAAGAGTTCAAACTCGTCCGAGTTGATGGTAGTCGATGAGGGTTGACGAAAACTCTCACGAGAGTCAGCTCTCATCCTTGTTTGGCCCGGGCTTTAACCCAAACATACCCAGGTCTCTCAAGCTGCTTTGTGGCTCAATTTTAGCCAATGGATGAATTTTATCCAAATGGATGAGGCTAGATGAGATAAAAATAGTTCTGAGTGAAATCCACGGGTAAAACTTTAACATTCTTTTGCACTGATGTAGTGCGTCTAAAATTTCTCTCTTTTGGGCGTATGATTGATAACGTCTGGAGAAATTTCTGCTGACACTATTTTGCGGACCTTTTTCAATTTTTTTGTCCATACTACACTGATTTCATCACGGGCTATCATAAACATTTGCTGCCTTATTTCTGAGCGTTCTTTCCTCAGTTCCGGTGAGTGTTTTTTTTAGGTGGTTTGGAGTTCTTTTTATAGTCTGCGTTTAAACATAACAGTTCTATGTTACCTTACTGTTGTCGCAGTTTGTTTTGTTTGCACTTTTCCTTTTCTTTAGTGCACTCAGAAGGGACTTTCAAATACATCATGTTCAGCCTGCTTTATTACTCTTACAACTCACTTCGAGTAACTGATGTTTAGTTGATCCCTTGTGTCAGGCAGGAGAAGATTTTTCTGCTTAAAACTAAACAAGGATTTAGTAATTTATGAAAAAGAAATAACTGAAATTCCGAAGGAACAAACGTCTTTTTTCCGGCATTTATAGAAAACGGAAGGAAGTTCAGGCTAAGTAGCCCACCTGACGGTGGGAAATTTGCAACCGGGGGCAT